>JANZXR010000005.1:3128744-3146229 GCA_027575705.1 Erythroxylum echinodendron | reverse complement strand
GTAAAGCAGATCTGAGGAAGCCCCTCGTATGCTACCTTGATGATCTCCCCATCCAGTTCAACGAAGGAGCGAAGCGGCTCACTGAGATCAATATTGACAGCCACTCGAGCAAATTTTCCCTTTTGGGTAAGTTGCGTATGATTGTCGATCTTGACGGTGCGTCCCATAAGATTCTCCAACGCGGTGAGGATAGAAGGATGATACCGTGCTACCGGTAGGTCAGGGAACCATAACCAAGCCACTACATGCGTTATTTTCCCAGAAGCTGGCCGAAATTTAGGGAACCACGGCTGAACGGATAGTGCATTTCCGGCGATGATCCAGGGTCCTTGGGTGAGGGTCTTCACGTAGTCGTCCGCCTCTCTGAAGTTTACTAGGTAAAAGTCGTTTTCAATGTCCACAATCTTGACTGGTCCCGTTGGTTTCCATAGAGAGAGTAGTCGGGTTTTTAACATGTGAAAGCTTAGGGAGCGACCTAGGAGCTTAATGACAACTGCTAGTTCCCAGATTTTGTCTAAATTTCCACAGAATGTGTTGGATAGTTCTAGCCCCATGCCAAGTTTTCCTTGAACAAAATTGATGTCTCCTTCCGTGGTTTCAATAGGGTCCTCGTCAGTCCATTCTATGGTATGAGCTGATCGGCTTGAATCAAGAGGCCCCGTAACTATTGCACTGTAACTGATCGAATTGTGCTGGGTGACAGGTTCAGGGGTGGGGGATCTTCATCTCTCTCCCGAAGGCGGACCTTTTTAGTCGCCTGGCGAACTGAAACAGAAGAATGAGTAGCTATGGGATTGATATCAGGTGAAGCTTGTGCAGATTGGTTGGAGACAAGAGCATGAGAGAGCGGTGAGTTTGAGAGCATTTTTGTAGACTCTTTTGCTTTTCAAAAGAGACTTTTATCAAGCAGATGGTAGGCAAGACTTTAAAGAAAGAAAATAAAAGGTTTTAGATAGATATGAGAGTCTTTCTCTCTTCTTTGTCAACGGTCCGCTGATTGATACTTCTTAAAGTTCGTAAGAAATTTCACTTGACTGCATTAGATTCGTTGCTTTTTACTTGTTTTTTTGTTTCGATATGATTCTGAACTTTTCGTTACGTGTGTGGAGTCAAAATAAATCGTAAGTATTGAAACGAGATTATTTGTGCTCGTATCCTTATACCAACTCGGCAATTCTATCCACACAGATACGTGAGACCTACTAAAGAAATGTGTGGATGAGATTGCCAACACAAATCAGGGTTGAACTAAGCTAAGGCTCATTGTCTTCCCTAAAGAATTTGAGTATAGAATAGTGTTTAGTTGGTTTTAACGTTGGACTAAGAAACCAACCAACATGGATGAAAAGAGCAAGGGAGGGCAGCCCTACTTTGGAATATTAGTGAAAGAGGTCAATTTCGATTCGACCTGAAACCCGAAAATTATAAGAAAAGTGACATTATTTTTGGGCAGATCTAGTTGACCAATTGCCACCCTTACTATTTACCGAGAGGGCTAAGTGTTCTAATCTGTTGTCTTCTTTGTTTTTCTGGCGTGTTTTTTTCTTTGATTTCTAGGGTTGGCAAAATCATTGATCTCCTTGCTCATTGCTGCGTTTTCTCAGGAAAAGTTTCGCAATTTTTGTTTGTTCTGCCCAATTGGAAATTTGGGTCGTTTTTTGCTTCTGAGTTTAAGGGGTTTTAGTTTGACCTTGTCGCCCGAACTCTCGAGTTTTTTGTTTATCGTGCTCTGAACGTCAGATTTGGGTTTTGGTTTTGTCGATTGGCGTCTTGGTGTTCTGTGATTTGTTTCCTTTAATGGCTACCGAGATTGTGAGTCCAGAGGGATTGAGTGGATCAGCGCCCTTCGGCGTTACGAAGCCGATATCGGTGGCGGGGCCCACCGAGGTTGATGCTCACAGGAGCCGTGAATTGGAAAAGGTATTTACGGTTTGTTTTATTTTGGAAAAGTATTGGGTCTTTTTTGTAGTGATTGTTGTGTTTAGGGTATTGAGAATCTGATATTTAATTGTATTTTTGTTTTCATTGGAAGTTGCTGGTTGATTCTGGGCTTTACGAGAGCGAAGAAGAAGCGACAAAGAGGGAGGAGGTTTTGCGTCGGATTAGACAGGTAATTGTTGATATTTTGTAATTAAAGTTCTATTCTTTTTGTGATGAGAATTTTGAGTTGGTGGTGTACCTTTCGTTGACTTGGTTTTTGGATTCATAGCGAGCATTGCAATTAGTTATTGGTGTTAGCTTGTGTGAATGTTGGACGCCTGTTCAATATAATGGTAGAAAATGCTGTATTCTTGTCTATACAATGTTTGTAGACAGTATCCTACTTTCTGATCTATGGTTATTTAGTTGAGTTGTTATAGGAGCTTTTTATTTAGAATTTATTGTGAAAGCATCTTCGGTTCATGACGCCCACAGAGTGATCAGTGAGTTATAACCCCAGTATGTTAAAATAAAACCAAATTCGGGCAAGTAGAGATATATGGTTTTGATAGTTTGGAGTGGCATTTGTGGTTCTATGTTGTAAAAGAAGGGTTTGGGCGGAGAACTCAGCACTAGATTCTGCAAGCTAGTCATTTGTTATTGTTGTTTACTCATTATGGAATCTGTTGTATCATAATGCTAAATCCCTAATCTCTACCGTCGTATCGTGCATCTTAGGATATAAAGGAGACATCCAATGTAAGACGTATATGGCCTCTATATAGACGGGAGTAACATAGGAAAGATGTAGAGAGGATTTGATGTTGTGCAGTAATCCATGAAACTAACATCCAGATATGGTGATGTTTGCCGCCATTTTACAATATGCAGGTCATACATTGTGTGAGCTATCACATGCCACATAAATGAAATGCAAACGATAGACATAGTGAAAGTGTGGCCACAGCAATCAAATGCTAGGATTAAAGACAGCTCTTCGTTGACCAATTTCAGTGATAAACTAGAAGCAAAACTTCCCTATCTAGAATAATAGTTTGTTCATCTTAATGCTGTCAAAAGTGGCAATCCAATTATAAACATCCATCATCTGTGTCTACTTAATATTGCTAAAACTTTACGATCTAGTCTCTGAGCTCTTTGATGCTCTTTTCATACGAGTCATTTATGTTCCTTCCCCTGTCCATGGGTGTTGATTTATCTTAATTATTTCCTTTGCACGTTTTGGTTATATCTATTGTACTTGTGATTACTTTTCATTTTTTTGGCACCTTTGGTAGCTAGACCAAAGTTCTAACAATAATTCCATTCCTTACTTAGATTGTGAAAGATTGGGTGAAGCAGCTTACACACCTAAGGGGGTACACAGATCAGATGGTGGAGAATGCAAATGCCTTAATTTTTACTTTTGGTTCTTATCGCCTCGGGGTATGCTTATTTCCCGTATTTTCAGTTACCAGATTTCACTTTGATGTCATTAATGCTTTACACAATAATGTGATGTTTGTTAAATTTGAAATGGTTACACTAATTATGCCAAGTATTTGTTTTGGGCCTATTTGGCTTCTCATTTCGGTATAATAGCTCCCATCGGCAATTTCTCGGTGGTGTTTGAGTCTGCTAATTTTGAGTTTGATAGGTACATGGTCCTGGAGATGGCATCGACACACTATGTGTTGGACCATCGTACATCAATCAGGAGGTAAATAATGGCTAGCAACTTAAGTTACCGATAATACAATCCCTCTTATCGTTGGCAATGTCAAACTAAATTTTTGCTGTCTTTACAGGAGGATTTTTTCTTTGTATTGCACAATATACTAGCAGAAATGGAGGAAATCAGTGAATTACAGCCAGTTCCAGATGCTCATGTTCCTGTGATGAAATTCAAGTTTGATGGAATATCAATTGACCTTCTCTATGCAAGTATTTCTCTTTTGGTGGTACCTGAAGTAAGTCATGATTAAATTCATGAATAATTTTGATCAAGTTCTTCAAAGTTATCAACAGGGTTCTCTCTTTCAGACTTGGAAATCAATTTCTCAGACAAGATGTTTGAAAAGTTCTCTCTTGCAGCAATCTTATGTTTGCTTTCAGATCTCTTAAAACACATTAATTTACTATTATGCTGGATGCTGTGTGTTGTTTTCATTGTTCGTATAACACTAAATCTCTTCCTTGTCTCTGGGATCTTGTGGAGTGTAGTTTATGTTTGGCAATGATGTCATGTAGAAGCTTATGTGCTTGTGCTTGTGCTGGTGCTTGTGTTTTTAGTTTTCTCTTTAATTACATCTTGAAGATGTAATTTGATTAAAATCTTCATCTACTGCTTGAAATTTTTAAGTTTCTCCATTTTGTTCACAGGATTTGGACATTTCCAACGTGTCTGTTCTATACGAAGTTGATGAGCCTACTGTACGAAGTCTTAATGGCTGCAGGGTTGCTGATCAAATTCTTAAGCTGGTTCCAAATGTTGAGGTGAAATGCTATGCTTCATATTGAGCAGTTGATTGATTTCTTTTTAGTGCCTTTCGAAGTATGAATTTTGGTTTTCTGGATCCATTTTGTACATCTAGATTTCTTTTTCTTTGTAGCACTTTCGCACAACCCTTCGATGTGTGAAATTTTGGGCTAAAAGACGTGGTGTTTATTCTAATGTGAGTGATCCAAATTTATCTAGCCCCCTTCTCCCTATCCTTTACTTCAAATTGCTTTCCAAAGTTGTGCCAATTCTGATTTGTCCTTTCCCCCCCTTTCACTCTGTGCAGGTGACTGGATTCCTTGGTGATGTGAATTGGGCTCTTCTTGTTGCTAGAGTATGCCAGCTATATCCTAATGCCATTCCTAGCATGCTGGTTTCGAGATTCTTCAGGGTTTATACAGAGTGGCGTTGGCCAAACCCTGTGATGCTGTGCCCCATTGAGGAGGATGAACTTGGATTTTCTGTCTGGGATCCTCGAGAAAACCCTCGTGACCGCACTCATCATATGCCAATTATAACACCTGCTTATCCATGCATGAATTCTAGCTATAACGTGTCAACAGGTACCCTACAGGTTATGATGGAGCAGTTCCAGTTTGGTAACAATATTTGTCAGGAGATAGAATTGAATAAATCTCAGTGGAGTACTCTGTTCGAGCCGTACTTGTTCTTCGAAAGCTACCGAAACTATTTACAGGTTGACATAATTGCAGCTCATGCTGATGATTTGCGTGCTTGGAAAGGCTGGGTGGAATCGCGACTTAGGCAGTTGACCCTAATGGTGTTGATTTTTGCATTACTGTAATGTGATTAAGATTTTATCAGCTTGATACTTTGTTCACTGAAATTTATGATTACTAATATATGGATTTTCTTTGTATCTCATTCTCGCTGTGCAATGCCATGCTGCAGATTGAGCGAGATACTTATGGGAAGCTTCAGTGTCATCCATACCCACGTGAGTTCGTAGACTCGTCTAAAGTATGCGCCCACTCAGCATTTTTTATGGGTTTGCGGAGGAAACAGGGAGAGATGGTGCAGGAGGACGAACAGTTTGATATCCGTGGTTCTGTAGACGAGTTCAGGCATTCAATTAATACGTATACGTTTTGGAAACCCGGAATGGAAATCCATATTTCTCATGTTCGTAGAAAGCAGCTTCCTTCTTATGTTTCCACATGGTTATAAACGTCCTTGGCACCCTAGAGGGACAAACATACAACCATCAGATAAACAGTCATGTGAACATGGTGATACTTGTCAGGCTGGATCTGGTGAGCGGTATCTTAGGGTGTTGTCTTACCATATCATCATCATTGTCGTCGTGGTCATCATTATCAGAGTCCTTTGTAATGTATAGAGACTGGAAGTTCTCGAAGAGGAAGCGGTCAATATCAGCAAGAGTCGCAGTTTCATCTTTGGTGTCCCCAACTTGTCGAGTCTGGTTATGGTCAAAAGATGGGTGTTTGCATGTTTGCAAATCAATAAGATCCACTTCTTTTTAGTTGATGAATTATAATTAGAAGGGAATTGGAGAGTTGGGTTTGGATTTCTGATCTTAAGGAGGTAGTTCTGGAGAGATTTTCGGAGTCTCCTTGGCATTTCAAGTCTGGTTTTACTTAGTACAAAGTTTTTTCCATTAAAGTATGATCGATGGCGGTGGCTTATAAAGGCATTAAATGGGAAGTAACATACAAAATAAAGAATGAAACGCAGGCGTTTCTTTCAACGCATGGAGTGATTAGCATAAGAGGAGTGATTAAGGAATTTAATTTAAATGCTTGTGTTGGTTTAGAAGTGAAGGATTTAATGTGTATAAGAGGGTTTTAGTTTCTGGTTAGTTTTTCTTTTGAGTAGATTATGAGCTTGAATTTTGGGCACTAATTAATGTCTTAAGATGGTAATTTAATTTAGAGATGATAATAGGTCAGTCCGTTAATTTTTTCGAAAATAATTTTTAAATTAAAATTATAAAATAACGATGCCTACTTGAGATTTAACAATTAGACCTTGATCTTGTTTAGGCCTGAGTCGGTCCCTTGAAAACATATCAATCTAAGTTTATTGTCATTCTTAATTTAATTTTGGAGAAACCTAACTCGAAAGCAATGAGTTAAATTTAGTTTAATTGAATCTTAATTTAAAATAAAAATTAAGTTAATTTAGAATTAATACATTAAAGCAAGTTTAATTGAATTCCAATTTAAAAACGATTCTGACTTGTAGCCCATTATCAATAGTACTTAAAGTTATAATAAATAAAGTTAATTAATTTGAATAAGGAAGAAATATTAATTGAAGAAATATATCTTTCCATAAAAAAAATAACTCAGTTTTTGTTTAGATGGAAATTATAATTAATTATTAATTAAAAATTTGAAGGTTTTTGCAATTGGAATTTTAGAATTAAAATTTTAACTTTTAATTTTTTTTAAACTTTAAATTTTTAAAATTTTCAACTTAAATTCATTGGAACATGTAGAAAGATCAGGTCAATTTTGTCTAGGTCTCACCTAGCACTTGAAATTAGTAGCTGTAGACCGTTAAAAATATAAATGATGATCATAACAGGGTCATTATATGACTACATATATAGTTCTAAAAGCATGCAGGAAAGAATTTAGAGAGAGGATTGGGTGTTTGTCCACAGCTAAACTCATTAAAGAAGCTGGTATTTGGTTCCATGATAAGGCAGTGAGTGGGCATGCCAAGTTGTGGCAACCCAAATCTTTTATGCCACTAACTCTGTGCTAACCATGTGTCACTCTATCCTAACCACCCATTTATGT
This sequence comes from Erythroxylum echinodendron, assembly GCA_027575705.1. Classification (NCBI taxonomy): domain Eukaryota; kingdom Viridiplantae; phylum Streptophyta; class Magnoliopsida; order Malpighiales; family Erythroxylaceae; genus Erythroxylum; species Erythroxylum echinodendron. The sequence continues at coordinate 3,139,020 of JANZXR010000005.1, read as the reverse complement.
AGATCAAGTCTCCAAATTGTGGGAGCTTGAGAGTCAATGAATCCTTTTATCCAGTGGTTTCATGCAACTTCTTCATCCAAACATTTGGGACTATTAGGGATGATAATAAAACGCAGTCCATCCAACTCGACCCTTTTAATGAATAGCCCGAGGCTAATTTAAATTTCGATTATATTTATGTTCGTTTAGCTTATTTAAAAATGATGATATTTTTGTTTAAGTGATTCGATGTTGACTTAAAATTTGGTTGGATTTGAATTCATTTAGATTGTATTATGGTCTAACTTTCTAAAACGATATCGTTTTGATCTTAAATTTTTTAAACTTTTAAATTAAAATGACATAATTTAAAAAAGGATATTTAAATCAAGTTCAATCATAGCTTTAATCCATTAATTTTGAATTAAAGTAGAAATTTTATAAGGATTTAGGTTAGGCCTGGAGCCCTATGGATTGAAAACTAGTAATCTTAAGTCTAAACTTGAGTCTGTTCAAACACTGACATCATTAAATCTAATCAAATCCAGGCCAAGCCTAATTATTTTTTTTAAATAATTTAATGTTATTTTAAAAACGACGTTATTTACTACAATGACTCAAGTAGCCACAATATGTTCGAATTAATTAAATAAATAAATTCGTTCAACGAGAATCAGATTGACTCAGATCCTAATCAGTGATACGGATACTGTTCTGTAGCAATCAGTACCAGCCAAAAGGTATTGTATCGATAAAAAATGGAACAGTACTGCCCCTTTTGGTATCAACCTTGGGTACCAGTCAATATCTAAGGTTTCGTCAGGCACTAGCCGGTACTTGAAATACCGGTAAAATATCAGATGGTATCGTCAAATTTGAAAAGTTTAGGGACTAAGTAGCAAAAAAAATTTAATAAAATCAACTCAGCCTACTACTGCCTCGCTCTACTTCTCCATACACTCGTTGTTGTCCTTACTTTGTCCACTTCCACTATCGTTGCTTGCTCCTGCCTCCTACTCCAAAATTGGTTTTAGATCTGATTTTCACTCGACCCACCAAAAACCTAACCTCACTATTGAATTTGTGATATTTTTGGGAGTTAGATTTTTCTACTCCTAAAATTGAATTGCATTTGTGAATTGTAATCATAAGGTTGTGAATGAATGAAACTTGGTGAATTTTGTGAATGGATGGAAGAACTTGGAATTGAATTGTTGCGAATGGTTGGATTTGGATTTGAATGAAATGGACGAAGCATGTTGTTTATATATTTTGTTTATCTGTTGATCTGGTTTTGTTTATTTGTTAAACAAAACAGATAAACAATGGGAAGATCTTTTAGTTTTCTTAATTGGAAGATCCCTATATGGATAATACACATTCCAATTGACCAAGCCTAATTCGAATTGTTTTGTTCCGAAGCAAAGATATCCATAGGGTGGTTTGTCCTATTTAAATATTCACGATCAAGAAGTACTAGATTCTCTTTATGGTACGCCCTGAAAGGAGAAGGAAGGTTGGAATGCCAACAGACGTCTATTATTGAATTCACCCGACCCGATAGTCCCCTTTTTTAGGAGAACATCCAGTGCTAAAATCACTAAATGGGTAAGTCACCAATCCCTCAAACAGACTATGTGATGTACTTTGTCTGTTGACTTACGGGCGGGTATTTTACCTGAGGTTTCCATTATATCAATCTACCCATCCTATTTCAACAGATTCAGGATCTGATATGATTATGAAGGATGAACTGGATATGGATAGTTCCAGTAAGATTTCTTTCTTGAACAAAAATATATTTTTGATTTATTTCATCTATTTCATGATCAGAACGGAAGCAGGTACACATTACACCATGATTTTGAATCAGAAGAGAGATTTCAAGAAATGACAGATCCATTCACTCTATCAATATCCGAGTCAGATCTGGTGTATCATAAGGGACTTGCCTTTTTATTGATTCCTATGGATTAGCTAAAAAACAATTCTTGAATGAGATATTCAACTCCAGGGATGAATCGAAAAGGAAATTTTTATTAGTTCTACCTCCAACTTTTTATGAAGAGAATGAATCTTTTTATAGAAAGATCAGAAAAAAAAAAAACAAGTCCGGATCTCTTGCGGGAATGATTTGGAAGATCCAAAATAAAAAATAGTGGAGTGGCTCTTAGGGGTAGGGTTATCGATTTGGAAAGTGGGAGTCTCTTCCTTTATTTGGTGTAATTACTTGAGCTGAATGAGGGGAAATTTTCACGTCTAATTTGGAAGGGAGGAGATCCTAGACTACAAGAGTATATCCTAATTTTTCTTTTACTAGGCCTATAGCGAAAAAACCAACTTTCTTATGATTACGAGATTCATTTGAATATGAAATTCAATCCGTATTCCACTTTTTTTCACTACCCAAGGCTTTGATATATTTTCAAATTGAGAAATTTCTACTGAAGCCGATGCTATCCGAAAATAATTAGCCGATCTGGATTTGCGAATTATTATAAATTATTCTGAGTTAGAACGGAAAGAATTAGTAGATGAAAGGCCTACAGGGAATAAATGGGAAGATCAAAAAGTTAAAAGAAAAAAGGGCTTTTTGGTTAGACGCGTGGAATTAGCTAAGCATTTTATTCGAACAAATATAGAGCCATAATGGAAGGTTTTATGTCTATAACTTATTCTTCCTCCCGATTTGAGACCAATCATTCAGATAGATGAGGGGAAAACTAATGAGTTCAGATATATATATATATATATATATACTCGCATATATCAGCCTAAAATTAAAAAATTAAATGTATATTTTTCTCTTTCTACTTCATGTAGGTCATTTAAAAACAGCTTCTCAATTAATTAAGGGTAAAGCTGCGTATTATTAGACATCCTCAAATCCTGCACCTTAACAGGATTTATGCTTGTTGTTGTTGTATTGTAATAAGTGTGAATCCACTTGTTCAACTAATATATCGAGCATTTGAATCTATTTACTACGAAGTTATATTATTGAAAATTTATAAGTAGATTTGTTTCGTCTTAAAAATTAAAAAAGATTTATAATTTAATTTTTTTAATTTCAGGCTGATAAATAATTTTTAATGCATATTTAAATTTATAAAATTTAACATTTTATTAAAATTCCAAATTTCTCTCATCGTCTTTGATTTTTTAAAAACAATTTAAGACGTGACGTGTTTTCTTTCCTTGTCATGAAAACCTTTTTTATAAAATATTTTAAATATATTATATGCATTATATATTAAATAGATAAATAAAACAAAAAAACAAAATCCATAAAAGGTCAAAAGTCTAGTTTTCTTTATACGATCCAATCAATGCCTACATGATCTCATGTAGGTTCGCTCCCTAAGGCAATACGAGTAAGCTGATTGATACTTCTGAAAGTTCGTAAGAAATTTCGCTTGACACCGTTAGATTCGTTGCTTTTTACTTGTTTTTCGTTTCGATGTGATTCTGCACTTTTCGTTACGTGTGTGGAGTCAAAAGAAACCGCAAGTACCGGCGCTTTAAGAAATAAAGGTCAATGTTGGCGGGTGCCCGAAGATCTTTGCTTTGTACAGGTTTGGGGATATAGAAGGCAATAATGGCCCGGCCGCTTTGGGTTTGAGTTATTGGTGAGTTATGGGGTCAAATCATTTTTTCTTAAACGATATTATTTTGAAATTAAAAAAAAAATGAAGGCCAAGTAGTGGCCTGCAGGTTATAGCTCGGGCTATGAGTCGGGCTGTAGATAAACCCATCTTAATCCATCAGGCCATTGGTTATTATAATCCTCGGCTCGACTTGGCCCGACTCATTGATATTTCTATTTGAAAAAAATTATAATGTATGCAATTTTTTATATTTTTATAAAAAAAAGTTATCTCTATCACTTAAAGAGTCAAACTTGTAATTTTAAAGTTATAAAGGAGTAATTTAATTTTATCCTTAAAAAAAACAGAAGTAATTTTACAGAATACTCAAAGAGCTTACACGTTAAGGCCATAAAGTTAAGATCATAAGGTAACAATGTTGCACAACTCTTTTAGATTGCAATGGCAATTATAAGCAGGTAAATCAAAATTACTCTTACATATTTATATTAACTAAAATTTGAGTTAAATTTAAAATTTAACTAAAAGATTAAATAGCCTGAACCGCTTTTAAAATGGTGTTTTTTTAATAATTATCTAAAATAATATTATTTTAATTTATAATTTAAAAATTTTAATAACAAAAAAACGTATTTTAAATTAGTTTAAATTCATATTAAATTCAAGCAACTCGTAATCATGGTTGAACTAAGCTAAAGCTCATTATCTTCCCTAAAGAGTTGAGTATAAAGTGGTGTTTAGTTGGTTTTAATGTTGGACTAAGAAACCAACCAACATGGATGAAAGCCTTACTTTGGAATATTAGCGAAAGAGGTCACTTTGTCCTAGGGATCGCAGATAGGTTTAACTTGGCTCGGCTTAAAATTAACAAACCAGACCCGGTTTAACAAAGTTTTAAGTCTTTTTTTAAATCGAGTCTCAAGTTGAGCTTGAGCTCATCCAATTTTGATTCGACCCGAAACTCGAAAATTATAAAAAAAGTGACATCATTTTTTGGCAGATCTAGTCTGATTAATTGTCATTCCTTACTGTTTACTAAAAGGGCTAAGTGTTCCAATCTTTAGATAAGTTGAGAAGTTTCAACTTGCTTATTGAACCGAGTTCATGATTTTGAAGCCTAAATACTCTTAATGACCTTGTAAAAGGGAGTAAGGCTTCCTTTGAATTAATACTTCTGATAAAAAATTTAAGATAATCACATCATAAAAGTTAGCTTATGAAAGTAGAGAATTTAAAGTTTTTATAAATTTCACACCAATTTTTATTTAATTAATGTAAGATCCAAATCCTGTACCTTACAATTAGATCAGACTGTAACAACTTTTTCATTACTCCTTTAAAAATTAATTTTAAGTCATTAATTTATTCAATAAATTATTAATAAATATAATTGAATTCGTCACTTTTTATTAAACTGGAATTTATCAAATAATTTATTAATAAATTTAATTTTAAGATTATTATATATACCCAAATTTTTGAAACCTCGAGTTTTGTTGATGCAAATGAATATAAGAGTCTTACAAATTTTGAATCATTTAAATTTTTAATACGGTTTATTTTAATAACCACTTTTATTAAAAATTAATTGATTTATTAAGTAATCAGTTAATTTTTATAAACTAACTAGTTTTTATAAATTATAATAAGCTAGTAAGTTTTTATTTGAGAGTCTCTTTGTTCTGACTCTAATCTCTTCAGAAAAAAATAATTTCCTTCTTCAATTTTATTTTAAGTTTTTTAAATTTTATTTAGTTTTACTATATACTAATTTTATCAAGGTCTAATATATGTTAAAATTTTAAATTTTATTAATTTAATTTTTGATCTAATTTTTAAAATATTATTATTAAAGCAATTTCTCTTAATTTTTTAATACCAACTTTTACTTTTACCTCGAGATTAATATTGTTATCAAAAGAGAGGAGAAGAAGAAGAATAATTGTAGCATCTGGTTCTATAGTCTCTAGCGGTGCACATTCGGACAACTGACACCGACCTGTACAAATGTCGGCTCCAGCAGCTTTTAAACAAGCGTGTATTCACCGTTAAAGCCATTGCTTCTCCATTCACACGACTTTATGTTGGTTAGACTTACTTTGATTCCCGACTTTATTAATTATAATTCATTAAATTTTATTTTACGTTTATTATTATAAAAATATTTTTAAATTTATAACAAATTCAATTTATTTAACATTTAAATCTAATTAATCTAATTTTTCTAAATTTAAGTTTAACTTAAAATATAAAATTAATCCAATTTTATTTAATTTTGATAGTTTTTTTATTAAGAGTGGTCATTTAAAATTGGTATTTTCTTTTTTTCCCTTAAAACATGTTACCATTGTAAGAATAAAGGAGAATGATACTTAAATTAAAATTAAAAATCATCAAATATTTAAATTAAAATTAAAAATCATCAAATATTATTCTTGCAAATAATGTATCACTTTGATCCTTACTTTATATTTATCCTCTTTTTTTTTAATATATTGATTTTAAAAATTGGACCACAAGTTAAACGAATAGCACAAGATATTTATGATTTAAAAAGTTCAATCGGTATTGGACTGTCATAAAATTGATTGAAGATTGAATAAAATTAAATAATTTAAAATATGATTAAACGAAATTGTCTTGACCAAAATTTGAAGTATAATTAAAAAAGTACTCAAAATTAATTAATTAATTTTGACTTATAAAACTTAATAATTAATAAAATTGACTAATTAATTAATAAATTGATCAATTTTTAAAAACAAGATTTATTTATATAAATCAAACATAAAAATTAAAAATTAAACCAAAAATTAAATAATTCAATATTTTTATGATTAAACTAATTAAATTTTTTATTCTATATCAACTAAATAATTCAAATGTTTTTGGTGAGTTTCCTATCGTTCAGCAAACCATTAAATGTAGGAATGCCAACGAATCGGGCTAGGAGCAGGCCCGCTATTTATTTTTTAAGCAAAAAAACTTCAAAAATAATGTCATTTTGGAAATAACGGGCAAGCCAGAGGTCGGGCTGGTTAGGGTGAACTCTGGTCGACTCCTGGCCCAACTATGACCTGATCAATTTAGGCGAAAAATTGATTGGGCCGATTTCGCTATCTTTAATTAAATGGTAAAAGAAAAACACATTTCTTATTGAATGAATTGATTAATTATTTTATTATACCTACTTAATTTTTTTACACATCTTCAATTAACAAAAATGAATTATAAAATTACTTTTGGATCAAATATTGAACACTTTCAATTTCTCAAAGTATAAATTTACGTGATTACTTGGAATATACGTTATATAATCATAATTCCATATATGGGAACGAGCATGTACCTTACCTTCCAAGCGTGGGAGTGATAATAGCATGCGAAAACAAAGCTTAAACACATCCTAACCTTTCTAAAATTATTCTGGTTTTGTGTTAAAAGATGGTTTTTCGCAAGTGATTAAGAGTTAAGTGAATGAGAAGTCACTTGATTTCATGGTCATTTTAGACATAAATATTTCTTTTTAATAATTAAAAAGCACATAGTTGTTACTTTTTCAAGTGTTTACTTAAAATTTTTATTTAATAATTCAAATTATCTATTTCAATTCACTTACTACCAGCAGTAAAAGTTATTCTGATGTACAAAAATCTGGAAACATACAGAAATACATAATTTTACCTTTATTTCAAATAACTTCATCATTATTATTATCGCATCCGGTTCGAAATTTCGCAATAATTAGAGTCTGAGGAGTTTTGATAATAAACAACCTTACTCTTACAAAGTAGAGAGACTATTTCTGATAGACCCACATGCAAATATGATAATAAAAAATGATGCAGATTAAAAGAGTAAATATTTAAAACTGGTATGCTAAAAAAGTAGGTAAATAAAATTAAAAATAAATAAATAAATAAATAGAATTTAAAAAAAGGCTTGTCTTATGCTAGCAGAGGAATAAGGTTAGTAAGCGAACTTTTACAAAAATTAGATAAACAAAAGGTAAAGGTGTACCTGATAAATGTAAATAAAAAAATTAATAAAATAAAAATAACTGAAAAAATATAATAAAAAATAACAAAAATGATAAAGTGTTTATACAATTATTTGAATGTGTATTGAACAAATTACTCTTTACATACCATAACCTATAAATCATGCGCTTTAGATAAACCAAATCAAGTAAATATTTTAGTTGGTAATTTATAAGTTTTTAATCGTTGGTCGGTCCATATTAGGAAATTTAACGAATATTACTCTCTACAATTTGTATATATATGTTGCGTAAAGTTGCCTTTTAGAGAATGATCGAGTTGGTAGAGTGAGAGACATGAGGTCAAAAGGTCTTATGTTCAAATCCCTCCTACTTATACTCTCTCGATCGAACCTGTCGTACAGGATTTATCTAATACAAAATACCTGATTGACATGTTTTATAGACTATTATGTCAATCTAAAAATTTACTTAGTACGTATCTAAAAAATAACAATCGCATGTTTCTCCGTTCTTTAAAAAAAATTGCTGCGTAAAGTTATAATTTCAAATAATTTTATTGAATTGGAGACAATTTAATCGTCTAGTGAAGACAAAAGAGAAGACACTAAACAAAAAGAGAGGAAACCTATAATGATCCTAATCTAAAATGGACAGATAAATCCTTTTTCCAGGCCACAAAAGGCTCACAATCATAAAAGCAAAGTTGTTGAATTTGCATTCTGGTCCCTTTCATTTAGGTAAATTTTTTAAAGCCCCAAATTCCTAAAAACGACAAGATCGCCACAGGTGCAATAAAATATCGCTCTAGAAAAATCAACCGCCCCCGTTCTCCCCCAGGCCCCTCTTTCTCTAGACACACCCCACACGCCTCGCTCTTTATCTCCCTTCTCTCTCTCACTAGTTTTTTTCCTTTTGGTTTTTTTAATCTTTAATTTAAGTTTTCCCGATTCGATTCGGATTTGTATAACTTGTTTTTGGGGTTTAATTGGATTTCGGATCTGTTGTCTTCTTTTTTTTTGGCGTGTTTTTTTCTTTGATTTCTAGGGTTAGCTAAATCATTGATCTCCTTGCTCATTGCTGCGTTTGCTCAGGGAAAGTTTCACACTTTTGTTTGTTCTGTTCAATTGGAAATTTGGGTCGTTTTTTGTTTCTAAGGGGTTTTAGTTTGACCTTGTCGCCCGAACTCTCGCGTTTTTCGTTTATCGTGCTCTGAACATCGGATTTAGGTTTTGGTTTTGTCGATTGGCGTCTTGTAGTTCTGTGATTTGTTTCCTTTAATGGCTACCGAGATTGTGAGTCCAGAGGGATTGAGTGGATCAACGCCACCGCCGAAGCAATTTGGCGTTACGAAGCCGATATCAGTGGCGGGGCCCACAGAGGTTGATACTCAGAGGAGCCGTGAGTTGGAAAAGGTATTTAGGGTTTGTTTTATTTTTGAAAAATATTGGGTCTTTTTGGTAGTGATTGTTGTGTTTAGGGTATTGAGAATCTGATATTTGATTGTATTTTTGTTTTCATTGGAAGTTTCTGGTTGATTCTGGGCTTTACGAGAGCGAAGAAGAAGCGACAAAGAGGGAGGAGGTTTTGGGTCGGATTAGACAGGTAATCTGTTGATATTTTGTAATTAAAGTTCGATTCTTTTCGTGATGAGAATTTTGACTTGGTGGTGTACCTTTCGTTGACTTGGTTTTTGGATTCATAGCGACCATTGCAATTTAGTTATTGGTGTTAGCTTGTGTGAATGTTGGATGCCTGTTCAATATAATCGTAGCAAATGCTGTATTCTTGTCTATACAATGTTTGTAGACAGTATCCTACTTTCTGATCTATGGTTATTTAGTTGAGTTGTTATAGGAGCTTTTTATTTAGTATTTACTGTTGAAAGTATCTTCTGTTCATGACGCCTACAGAGTGATCATAGAGTTATAATCCTGGTATGTTAAAATAAAACCAAATTCGGACAAGTAGAGATATATTGTTTTGATAGTTTGGAGTGGCATTTGTGGTTCTATGTTGTAAAAGAAGGGTTTTGGGGGAGAACTCAGCACTAGATTCTGCAAACTAGTCATTTGTTATTGTTGTTTATTCATTATGGAATCTGTTGTATCATAATGCTAAATCCCTAATCTCTACCATCATATCGTGCATTTTAGTGTATAAAGGAGACGTCCAATGTAAGACGGATATCGCCACTATATACGGGAGTAACAGAGGAAAGATGTAGACAGGATTTGATGTTGTGCAGTAATTCATTAAACTAACATCCAGATATGGTGATGTTTGCCCCCATTTTACAATATGCAGTTCATACATTGTGTGAGCTATCACATGCCACATAAATGAAATGCAAATGATACACATAGTGAAAGTACTGCCACATCAATCAAATGCTAGGATTAGAGATGGTTCATCGTTGACCAATTTTAGTGATAAACTAGAAGCAAAACTTCCCTATCTAGAATAATAGTTTGTTCATCTTAATGCTGTCAAAAGTGGCAATTCAATTATAAACATACATCATCTGTTTCTACTTAATATTGCTAAAAACTTTACGAGCTAGTCTCTGAGCTCTTTGATGCTTTTTTCATACAAGTCATTTATGTGCCTCACCCTGTCCATGGGTGTTGATTTATCTTAATTATTTCCTTTGCACGTTTTGGTTATATCTATTGTACTTGTGATTACT
>JANZXR010000005.1:3083679-3128644 GCA_027575705.1 Erythroxylum echinodendron | reverse complement strand
ACGAAGTCTTAATGGCTGCAGGGTTGCTGATCAAATTCTTAAGCTGGTTCCAAATGTTGAGGTGAAATGCTATGCTTGATATTTAGCAGTTGATTGATTTCTTTTTAGTGCCTTTCCGAGTATGAATTTTGGTTTTCTGGATCCATTTTGTAACTCTAGATTTCTCTTTCTTTGTAGCACTTCCGCACAACCCTTCGATGTGTGAAGTTTTGGGCTAAAAGACGCGGTGTTTATTCTAATGTGAGTGATCATTTATCTAGTCCCCTTCTCTCTCTCCTTTACTTGAAATTGCTTTCCAAAGTTGTGTCATTTCTGATTTGTCCTTATTCCCCCCTTTCACTCTGTGCAGGTGACTGGATTCCTTGGTGGTGTGAATTGGGCTCTTCTTGTTGCTAGAGTATGCCAGCTTTATCCTAATGCCGTTCCTAGCATGCTGGTGTCGAGATTCTTCAGGGTTTATACACAGTGGCGTTGGCCAAACCCTGTGATGTTGTGCCCCATTGAGGAGGATGAACTTGGATTTTCTGTCTGGGATCCTCGAAAAAACCCTCGTGACCGCACTCATCATATGCCAATTATAACACCTGCTTATCCATGCATGAATTCTAGCTATAACGTGTCAACAAGTACCCTACGGGTTATGATGGAGCAGTTCCAGTATGGTAACAATATTTGTCAGGAGATAGAATTGAATAGATCTCAGTGGGGTACTCTGTTCGAGCCGTACTTGTTCTTTGAAAGCTACCGAAACTATTTACAGGTTGACATAATTGCAGCTCATGCTGATGATTTGCGTGCTTGGAAAGGTTGGGTGGAATCGCGACTTAGGCAGTTGACTCTAATGGTATTGATTTTTGCATTCCTGTAATGTAATTAAGATTTTATGAGCTTGATACTTTGTTCCCTGAAATTTATGATTATGAATATATGGATTTTCTTTGTACCTCATTCTCACTATGCAATGTCATGCTGCAGATTGAGCGAGATACATATGGGAAGCTTCAGTGTCATCCATACCCTCACGAGTTCGTAGACTTGTCTAAACTATGTGCCCACTCAGCATTTTTTATGGGTTTGCAGAGGAAACAGGGAGAGATAGTGCAGGAGGGCCAACAGTTTGATATCCGTGGTTCTGTAGACGAGTTCAGGCATTCAATTAATATGTATATGTTTTGGAAACCTGGAATGGAAATCTATATCTCTCATGTTCGCAGAAAGCAGATTCCTTCTTATGTTTTTCCAGATGGTTATAAGCGTCCTCGGCACCCTAGAGGGACAAACCAACAACCAGCAGATAAACAGTCATGTGAACATGGTGATGCTTGTCAGACTGGATCTGGTGAGAGGCATCTTAAGAGGAAGAAAGATTCCAATGGAGTGGATGCTGCACAAGATACGCCTGATAAACGACATAGAAGTCCTGCAGGTGAAGGTTCAGTTTCTCCAGAAGCCAGCCAACGGTTCAGTTCCACATCTCCTGTGTGCGTGCCATTTCGTGAAGGGAATGATGCCTGCCAGTTAGATGGCTTGAGGTCTGGGCAGGTGTGGGTGGAGGTGGGTGGGAGGTCTACTGTAGAGTCGTTTAACACATGCAAGAAGACAGCGCGCCCAATGGATATGGAAGCAGAATGTGGCTCAAATTCCAGCACCGTCACATCACTTGCAAGTGAAGTTGGCTCATGTGAGGATGTGGGAATTCTTTCAGTGGCTGGAAGCAGTGAGGGTAATAATGGAAGCATTGAAGGAAGTAATAACTTGGGGTGTTCTCATAGTGATTCTTGCGATGCAGATTCCGAGTCTCTTTTGGACAATGTTTCTGAGGAGCGGAGTGGAGCATTGCAAGATGGATCGGGCAAAGAGTTCGAGGTTTTTGTTATAAAATCCCTTATCCCCTATTATTTTGCTTGTTTCCTACTCTGGTCAGTTTCTTATTCTCATGCATGCGATTCTATATTGGAAACCTCATGTTGCTATTTGTGGTCTCATATGGGAGTAGTTTTAACCCCCGACTATCTACTGTATTTTACAAATTAATGTTATTGTTGTTGTGATTCTGACCCTACCTTGAGCTCTAACCAATCTACCTATTTTTTTATTTTTGGTTTATTTTTCTCCCTATTGAAGCCGAATGCTGCAAAAGGAATCATACTAGAATCTGTGGGTGCACTTGGTTTGGAATCTCCAGAGAAACAGTTGGTCAGGCATGTGCTCCTCTCTCTCTACTGTTGTTCCATATGATATTTTGTACAATGTTTTTCTTTATACTGCTCCTTTTGGTTTTTCCTGGTTACTTTAATAGCAGGCTGAGTTTCAAGTCTGCAGCATGAGATGAGATGCGAGCATATGTACTAGTGGGCAATGGTTCTTTTGGCCCATCTTATGAGTTTGAGGAAAGACAGAAAGCCAGCAGTGTTTGGTAAGTGTTATATTAATTGCTGGCTTTCATTTCTTTAAATTTTTTCAGGCATCCTCGGCAAAATCTATCATGGACCGGAAATCGATTGTGGACATAACTTTAAGAGTTTGGGGGATGTTGCTTGTCATGTCCTGTGTACAGTATTTCAGACAAAGTATGCTGTTCTGCGGAAGCATTTTTTGCTTCATGCTCTTCATATTTTCTTGCTCGAACCTCCTCTTCTCTTCTCTATTCCTTTCTGTCTGTCCCTCTCTTTTCTTTTGTTGCGTGAAGTGTTGTTGAGGAGCGTAGGAAATGTGTTATAGGTGAACTAGTTTTTCTTTCAGTTAAAGAGGGCTGGAACATGCAATTTGCTAAACGCTTCATCTGAGGCTTGTGATATGAAGTTAGTAAGGCTTTGTATTCAACTGTCTGAAACCATTTGTACCCTTGTCAATATTCAAAAAAATAAATTACTGTAATCTCTCTCCCTTGCACACTGGGATTTCCCATAATGGCATGGATATCTCTTTTTTCCTGGCTTTGCTGATTGTACAAGATAATCAACCTGGCAAATCTTAGAAGAAGCTTGAACTTGAGAACCATTTGGGGCATTGACGTCAAATTAAGATGTTATTCTAAGCTCCAAATTAGCTTTTTTGCCTCCAACTAACAAGTTAATGGAAAAGGCATTCGTGAAAGGCATGGCTTTTTGCCATTTGCTGTTTAAGAACAACTTTTAGCAGAATCTCTTTTCTTTAGGTAGATGGTCCATACATATTGGTATGGCTACTTTAGCATCTTTAGCAAGCTTTTGACTCGGGAAAGGTTGGATTCAATCAGGCCATGTGAATAATTGGAATTAATTGTCTTGAAGTCTCCATTATCACAATCTGCGAGGTCTGTTCATTGAGTTACTGGTTATGAAACTTTCATCGCCAGCTTGTACGCAACTTGCTATTCCAGCATCCATGCCTACCCATGTTCTTGGAAACTCGTCTTGTTCCATTTCTGGTAAAGACAAAACAGGAACCATACTTCAATGATGTCGTGTAATATGTAATCGTGAGCCACTCAAGTCTAATCAGATAAGCTTTCGTTCTTATTTATAGTTAGATTTTCAGAATTTATCGTAACGTGCACTTTTTAAAGTAAGGTGTTGGGAGTAAACGCCTTCGTAAGTGAACTCTTTTTCTTTTTAATTTTGACAAAATAAATTTGTATTAAAATTAACATGAAAATTTAGATCATTTTCTAATTTTAGAAATTGGAAAGACAAATGGGTCTATCCTCAAAGATATAAATAACATGTAATCATTGCCATTTACTTGACATTCAATTCTTCAAATTCAGATTCCAATGGATAATGATAAATTCAACTTTTCAGACGTAAAGCACATATCTTGGTGATGCTCAAAGCTAGTAAAGCACTCTCTTTTGAGTTATATTCACTCTTTTCCTTTTTTAGCTTCAGATAATGGGAAGCTAATAACCAAAATATCAAAAAAAAAAATTTCCTTTTTTCAGGAATCTTGATAAAGATCAAATAAACGCACATTAAGCACGTGTACCCGAATCTTCTTAAGTGAACCAGAGCCCACTTAACAAAAGGCAAACAATAGCATGTTTAAAGACTCGAGCCATTAGATCAAAAACCATACCACTGCTTTCCTCCGAGATTCAGTAACGATTATGCCATTTACCAAATCCAGGATCCTTCCTAGAATCTGACAATCTATCATACCCAATACCCAATTGTTGGTTTTTTCACAAATTGGCTTATGACACTCTAAATCTCGAGATATAAACTTGAGTTTTAAAGGCACAAAGGAGCTTCCTTTCTTTGCGTTTCTGGTATCTAGGTCGACTAAGTTTGAGGTGAAACATGGAGAAGAAGGTGGTGGTGGCGGTGGTATGCGCGGCCGCGGTGGCCGGTGCTGTGGCGACCGCGATGGTGATGAGGAGAAAAATGAGGGAAGATGGGAAATGGGCAAAAGCGATGGAGATACTCAAGGAAGTTGATGAGAAGTGTGCGACTCCTATTGCAAAACTGAAGCAGGTAGCTGATGCTATGGTTGTGGAGATGCACGCCGGGCTTGCTTCAGAAGGTGGCAGCAAATTGAAGATGCTTATCAGCTACGTTGACAATTTGCCTACCGGGTATTCTTCTGCTTTTCTCATAGAGAATACAAATCGATAAAAGATCAAGTTTTTATGTATTGACGTGTGTTTGTAGCTGGAAATGCTAATAAAGTTTCGATCTTTGTTTTACATCTAAACTAGTTCGTGTGAAATTATGTTATTTCAGATCCATTTTTCAGTGGATTTCTTTGAGTGTTTACGTGCATATCTGTTCTGATTGGTTTCCACTATTGTTAGTCTTTTTTCCTAATTATTATTTGTCGTCTTTGCCTATGATTGTGGAAGCTCACCAAAAATATCCTGTTTGGCCGACGTATTTGCCATGTTCTAGTTAGCTTGGATCAAACCATATTCGGTCACCGATTACTATTATCCGTTGCTGTAAATTTCTGTTTCACCAGATCCACTTTTGACTGTTTGTCGTTGATGGTATAGTCGTTAACCATTGATCAGCAACGGTTAAATCCAATATGCGTGTAATGTCCTTTTTGTCTATATATTGCCAAGTACTTTGAATATTATTCGTTTGATTCCTTTAGACTGAAGTTTATGTCACTGTCTATAGGTTTTATTTTATTTTGTATATTTTGGTGGAAAGAGGAAGAGGGAGAGGGGTACTGGGATGTTATTGTTTGTGTTGATTTATCTTTAGCACGCAGCTTATTATTCAGTTGCCGGTGTTCTGTTGCCTTTTTTGTCAATCTTGTCACTTAATCTTTTGGAGTTTTGTCTTGATTGCATAAACAATGCGAGGCAGGAAATCTTTGTGCTTAAAAGGGGAAACATAATCTCTGAATGGTTGTTCTGGAAAGCATAGTTTCTGTAATGACAAGCAGAATTATATGGACAAACATTCATCAGTTCTCATTTATGTTTCATGTAAAATAATTGTGATTAAGCCAATGCTATTGTTGCAGAGATGAGAAGGGATTGTTTTATGCTTTGGATCTTGGTGGAACAAACTTCCGTGTACTACGGGTGCAACTAGGAGGAACGGATGCTGGTCTTGTTAATCAAGAATTTGCTGAGGTGTCAATTCCTCCAAGTTTGATGACTGGTACTTCAGATGTAAGTCTTGTACTTTTCAAAGGATTGGTGACAAAACTAAAGGTAGTTTAGATGTAAGATCTTTTAACTTTGAAATTTGATTGTAATTCAGGCACTGTTTGATTATATAGCAGCAGCACTTGCAAAATTTGTTGCTGAAGAAGGGCAAGAGCATGAACTTCCTCCGGGTAAAAAGAGAGAATTAGGTTTCACATTCTCATTTCCTGTCTTACAAACGTCCATAGCGTCTGGGACACTTGTCAGGTGGACAAAAGGCTTCTCTATAAGTGATACTGTTAGTTCTTGTTGCTTCAGCTCTCTTTTAGTATTTCATTATCCACTGTTTACTGGATTAGATCAAGTTAGATACAAAGTAATGCTATGTGCTTTCTGACCATTAGAAGCATGCTAAGGACTAGACATATCTTGTCTTTCCAAAAACAGGTTGGCCAAGATGTGGTGTCAGAATTGACAAAAGCGATGGAGAGACAAGGTGTCGGAATGACTGTGTCAGCTCTGGTAATTTAAATTTCTCAGTGCAACAGCATTGGTTATTAGTTTTTCTTTGGGCAGCCTTGTTTGATACTAGATGGTTATGCTTTCACTTGTTAGTCTGAGTACGGAGTAATACTTCAAATTAGTAATGTCATTTTTCTAGACCTAATTTTAACCGTGTTGAACTAGGTAAATGATACAGTTGGAACACTAGCTGGAGGTAGATACACCAACAAGGATGTTGCTGCTGCTGTCATCTTAGGTACAGGAACCAATGCTGCTTATGTCGAGCGTGCCCAAGCAATACCAAAATGGCATGGTGCTCTACCCAGATCTGGAGAGATGGTTAGAAAGTTTTGGTACTTATTTAGGTTATGTAATTCTTCAAGCAAATAGTTGGAGCTCATGTGGGGATTTGAATCTAGGTCATTAACATGGAGTGGGGTAACTTTAGGTCGTCACATCTTCCGTTAACTGATTATGACAACTCGTTAGATGCTGAGAGTTTAAATCCTGGTGAACAGGTAGTTTGGCAAATTTCTTTATATAACCTCCATTAACCCTTCGTTTACCTTGCTAGCTCATGTTTTTCTAATATCTAAATTCATCTTCCGCAGGTTTTTGAGAAAGTCATTTCTGGCATGTACTTGGGAGAAATAGTACGGAGAGTTTTGCTAAGAATGGCTGAAGAAGCTGCCTTTTTTGGTGACATAGTTCCGCCAAAACTTAAAATTCCCTTCATATTGAGGTAAATCCCATAGTCATTTTACATCTAGGCTTTGCTCCATTCTGGTGCACTATTGTGTAGGATGTAAATGTCAATGCTTGTCAAAGATGATTTATGAGAAGAAAAGACGAAGTAAAAAATAATCGCTGAACATGTACACTGAACCTATTGAACAAAATTTACTCGGGAAAAATTTTCAGTGTGCTAATGGATGAGAATATTGAAAATATGGAAAGCAACCTGACAATTAGAATACTGAACTGGAAACCATTACTGGTGTTTGATATAATTCCTGAGATACCTTGTGATAACTGATCCAGTCATTTACTATTTTTCTATTTTAAGAGTTGGGAGATTTTATCTTTTGCTTGTGTCTGTATAAGAGCTAGTGACATGCAAGCGTGAGTTTGTTGTTGCTTTTGAGCTATTCACTGCATATTTAATCAAACAGTAGGATGTTCTTCTTGGAGGTAAAACATAGAGCAGAAATTATGGCCATGGACGGTTCTACTTTTTTAGAAAGGCTACACTCATGCAAATTACAAAAGAATACCTTTCTCTCTTATTTCCTGAATTATTATTAAGCATACATGATGAATTTTACGTACTTTTAGCTTGTTTTGTCATATTTTACCTACCAAGGTTAAGGTAGGTGATAAACTAAATCGAACTTTGCCGAATACAAAGAATTGTTTTACATGCATAACGGTAGTTTTTTCTTCATTGCTGCATTTGGAGATGGATTAATTTCTGCAAGAAAATTTACAATTGCTTCAGTCTGCTATGGTTGGTAGTTTTAAGATGCGCCAGAAGAATGACCTGCTCTTCCTTGGATTTGACGTTCGTGAACTGCTTTTACCTTACTTACCAATTCTCGTTTCTCAGCCATCTTATTATTCTTTTTGCTAGAAAATTCGTGTCATTTTATGTGAGACCATTTATAGGCATGTCGATATGCATCAGTGGAAAAAGCATAGGAATATCATTTGGTATTTGTGTTGATGCATTGTTAAAGACTGAAACTAGTTATAATGGGTTTTGGATATGCAGGACACCTGAAATGTCAGCAATGCATCATGACACGTCTCCTGATCTTAAAGTCGTGGGAAACAAATTAAAGGATATTCTAGAGGTATTTCATTTAGTTACATCCCAGTTATGGATGATACTGTTAGTCTGATATTTAAATTTCATTTGATAATCACCTTAACTTGCCACGTGTTATGCACAGTTTGTAAAAGTTATGGGTTTGTTTCATCATACTTTAGACTAATAAAATTGGTTCTTTATGCTATTAGGAAAGCTCTTCTGTTATTACTGGTGGGTTGTGTCTATTAGATTTCTCTTTGAAGGTGCCATATCAAAACGGGGGGTCTAGAATTATTCGGTGCTTATATGATTGATTATTTGTTTAACCATGAGGAATTTTATCAGTCACTTGGTCCTATAGTGTACTTAGAACCATCATTGCCTGTCTTATTGCAGATATCTACTACATCCCTCAAAACAAGGAAAGTGATAGTTGAGCTATGCAACATTGTTGCCACACGTGGAGCGCGTCTTGCGGCTGCTGGGATCTTGGCTATCTTGAAGAAAATTGGTAGGGATACTCTCAAGGATGTGGATACACAGAAGACAGTTATAGCCATGGATGGTGGATTATATGAGCACTACACCGAATATAGCAAGTGCTTGGAGAATACTATGGCTGAATTGCTCGGAGATGAAGTATCCAAAACTATTGTGATTGAGCATGCTAATGACGGCTCAGGAATTGGAGCCGCTCTTCTTGCTGCCTCACATTCACAGTATCTCTAGTTTAGGAAATCTGCGCATAAGCGGAACTGTTTCAATTGGCACGGTTGACTTTCTTTGGATCTTCTCAGCACCCTGATTATTTCCAATCATTTTGACCTCTTGTCTCTTAATCTCTTAGATTTAGAAGAACCCTAATGAGACTATTTAAGTTGGGTTGCCAATTATGTCTAAAGTGAAGTGCATGTACTAAAGAAGGACTTGGAAGCAGCCATTATTGTTCAGCTTCAGCCTGCTATCCCCGCTTGTTCTGCTGCAGGTGGTTTTTACTATTTTTTTTTGGTAAGTAAAATAAAGTGGAAAGGGTGTATCGAGTCTTTCTTTTTCTCTAACATATTGATACTCTCCTTTAAACTCAGTGCAATGGTTAGCTAAACATGATCAAACTAACTCACATAGACATGCATATGACTGTGCATTACCATCTTCACCCAACACTATCTGCATGCCCATCAAACTATATGAATCAAAATGATCGTTTGCAACTGTGTGTACTCTCTTGCTTTTTCATTTTGATGCTTTTGACATTATTGTAGATGTTCTCAATGTTGATACAGTAATTCCCTTAGAAGTGTTCTTGTTCAATTAGATGTGTACTTTCACATGAATAGATAATCAATGTTGATACAGTGAACACAAATCCTTGGGAAGGTTCTAAGCATAGAATCAAACAATGCAAGGACATATTACCACTGAAAGTGTAGTATTTTGAGCGTGATCTATTATGTTTACAGCTTCGAGATTTTCTTCCTCTAGTATTAGGAGTCTTGGTTGTTGATGGTGACGTTGATATGCAACAAACAAGGAGCGACCTTGAGATGTCTTTTTAAAGATAAAATACCCTTGCTTCTGTTGTCATGCGCTTATTTTTAATATAAGCAAATGAAAATTAAGAAGGAAAAAAAAACATTGCATTAAAGTGGCCTTCATAGTCAAGTATGTATTACTCCTTTTTTTCTATTTAAATACAATTAAGCAATGATTTAAAACTTAGCCGATTATACAAGAGGTTTAAGATTTAAAATATTCAATCGATATTAGTTTGTAATAAAATAGATTAAAAATAAATAAAATTAAAGAAGTTGAAATGTGGTTGAAAGGAATTATCTTTATCGAAGTTTAATTAAAAAAGATATTATTAAATAAATATTTATTTATTTATTTTGGTACATAAGAACTTATTAATTTAAAAAAATTAAATAATTAATTAATAAATTGATTGATCTTAACAAGAAGAAATTATTCAAGCAAATCGAATAGAAAAATTGAAAACCAAACTGAAAAATTTGACAATCCAAGGCTTTTACAATTTAACTAGATGAATCGGTTGAGTTTTTTAACTAAGCACCTATTACATATTCAATTAATAATAATTGAATAATTGCGAATAATTATATCTACGCACACATATATATTTATGTGAATCTATTGGAAATAATTTATTTATTAATTACAAGTAGTACTTACGGAATGCTGCTATTAGCGAAACTTTTATTAGGTTATTGATGTTGATGTTGTTTATATCATATGAAAGGTAGCTTTATTACAGGAAATTGATAGTGGGGGCTACACCAATCTTATTGAAATGTACAAACAAGAAAACACCATAAACAAAAGGATATATTTGTATATACAGGCATATACAAAGCTTGACACATCGATTGTATCTTGACCAA
This sequence comes from Erythroxylum echinodendron, assembly GCA_027575705.1. Classification (NCBI taxonomy): domain Eukaryota; kingdom Viridiplantae; phylum Streptophyta; class Magnoliopsida; order Malpighiales; family Erythroxylaceae; genus Erythroxylum; species Erythroxylum echinodendron. The sequence continues at coordinate 3,118,347 of JANZXR010000005.1, read as the reverse complement.
AGTATAATATTCTTGTAAGTGGATCATTGGCCAAGAAAAATGTTATCTTCTGCCTTTCAATATTCCCTTTAGCTACTTCTGTTCAATATGAAATGAATTGGACCTTTGAAAACTTCTCAAAAACAGATGTTTCCTGTCACCCCCCACTTGCCTTTAGTCTTGAGTCTCATCCTGTTGTTCTTTGCAAAAGGCCAAAAGAAAGAAAATAGTTGTCTTGAAGATTAATGAAATTATAAAGCATTAAGTTATTAATTATTCATTTCATGAGATATTTTGTATTGTAAGTTAAATTAAATAACACGTTAAACTAATTAAATATACATTTAATTAATTGAAAATTTTAAAATATTTATAAGAGAACAGTTCGTTATATATTAAAATTTTTATTAGTAAAAAGAGAATTATTCACTTCAAATTAAAAAAAAAAATGGAACTAATTCAAAATTCATAAAGAACCCTTTTCACATGTCCTCCAATAAGAGCAAAAAAGGCCAATAAAAGCAGTATACTACCAAAGACAAACATTCCAAGCTTCAGCTGTTAATGGTCATGGATGCCTCTGCTACTCATCTTTCTGCAACTCTGCCAAACTTGGTGGGATCACGTCCAAGTTTGGTACAATTTAGAGATGATCACTACTATTTCTCAGGCAGGCACACAGTGTATATGTAGATGCTCTTATGCATGTGTTCTTAGTTAACAATGGCATTCAGGGTGAAGCCAGGCTAAACGAGGAAAGCTATGTAGATTAATTATTAGCAACAAGTAAGTATACTGTATATTTTTCTCTCTTTTCTTACCTTTTCTCTGGTTCAAGAATGGAGGTTGGCCGCAGTTGGAGATTACTTAGAGTGATTCATTTTCTGGTTTGAAATAAGTTTTATTTCTGGTAGTTTCAACATTGAAGAGTTTGGTTTATCTATGTAAAAGTTTGACTGTTGTTATCTCATATGTGTATACTCCAAAATTTTCGGATATGCTTAAGGCTAATTATGTTTAAATCTTCATGTAGTTTGATTTTTATTTCATTATATTACTGTTTAGTAATTATAGTAATTACGGTTTGATTTATTTCAATAATTCTTGTTATAAAAATCGATTAATTTATTAATTAATTAGTCAATTTAATAAATTAATAAATTTTTACAAACTAAAACAAATCAGTTATTTTTCAGTTTTTTTTAATTAAACTTCAAGTTCTTCGATAAATAAGTACAATATCTTTCAATCACATTTCAATTTTTTATAATTTTATTTAATTTTTAACAGATCTTATGAATATTTGATTCTTTTAAACTTTAAATCTCTTGCCTTACTGATTTAATTTTCGGTTCAGTTTTTAAAATATTGGATAATTCTTAAAACATAAAGATTAAAAAAAAAAGGTGAAATATTATTAGTGAGAAATAAGACAGCTTGTAATGTATATAATAATTATCTGTTATTCTTTTACAAGTTCCTTACATTGCCTCCCATGAATTATTACTCAGATCAAGTGGTCATCCACTACATATAGTTTTCTCAAGTTCCAAGACTCGGGGGCGAACTTGAAGCAGCTGAGAGTGGTGTATCTGATCTGCCTCCTGCACTTAAAGGGTACTTGGTTTTGGTAGTCATGTTGATGTGGCATACGAGGTTGTGAATATGGTACAAGGTTTCCCTTAGTTCCATGAGAAGTGCAGATATAGAAATGATTGTTCAGGTGTGTACTTTGGTAAACTTGACAATGCGCTGCAAAAATGCACGATGTGGTGCATGATTTTGCTCAATGAATGCTCGTGTGTGAAGAAAATTTCCTGTTTCTGATCCAAAGTTCCAAACACACCAATATTTGATGCAGTTAAGGTGGGGTTTGATGAGTTCAGAGTAATGTTTTAAAAACCGAACTAGGTCGGTGGAAAAATTTTGAATTAGTTAATTTTCTTGTTTGATTTAGGATAATAATCTTTATCAGTTTTTATAAATTAAAATAAACTGATTAATTTTTATTTAATAGTCTATTTTTAATTAAACTTTAAATTTTTTGATAAATAAAAATAATTTCTTTCAATTAATTTTCAAATTCTTTAATTATACTAAGACTTTAATTGATTTTATGACGATTTGATATTGATTAAACATTTTAAATTTTAAACCTCTAATCTTTTCGATTTAACATTCAGTCCGATTTAAAAAACACCGGCTTAAAGTGCCTAATACATGCTTGAACCGTTCACTAAATTTATGTAATTTAAAATTAAATAATGAATTAATAAAATATTTCATATTATATTGGTATATTTTACAAGTCAAATGTCTCAAGCAAATAAGGAAAAACAAAACAAAGAAACCCTAGAATCCAGTGATATAGTTCCTAACTAAGTAGGACTTCATAGACTTCGGGATTCTCAATACCTATATACGTATCTGAACTAACCCGCAGCCGATCGAGACGATGATTTCCAGTTACAGACTCCATTGAAGACTTTCAAGGTATTATGTTTCATCTTCATCGACTTACTAATTCCAGATAGAGTATCATTATCATCGTAGTATATATAATATATTTTATTATGATATCGAAAACCTTATACATATATGAGCTATACTTAAGAGAAACATGAATGTATTTAAGATTCAAAACAAGTTCTCAGTAATGGCTGCCACGAATACAAAAAATCACAGTATTGTCTTTTCCTTTGTTTTCTGCAGATTGTGAATGTCCTAGATATATATAATGAATTTGAGGCCCAGGAAGAAGATCAAATTTACAACGACAGAGAAGCCATTGATATGCGTGAACAGAATCTCTCAACTTCCTGACGATATCATCCATCGAATCCTATCCTTCTTGCCAACCGAAACCATTATTGCTCTACGTACCTTATCAAAGAGATGGAGTTCAATAGGTGCTGCTTACACCAGTTTCGCAGAACCTCCAGTTCCCAAGCAGACTTTCTTGTCACGCAGAGAAAGATTGCAACGTCTTCAAGAACATCATGACAAGTTCATGAACTTTGTGAATTGTTCTCTTCAAAGGGTAGTAGCAAGCAAGATTTACTTACACAGATTTGCATTGAGTGTGAATTTGGTTGATCTCAGATATGCTTCTCGTATTGACGATTGTATAGAATTGGTCATTGAAAGATGTGTCAACGAGTTGGATCTTCATATAAAATCCAGAAGGGGTACCTCGTACACCGTGCCTTGGAAGATCTATGCAGCCAAAACACTGTCAATCTTAAGGTTGAGACATTGTAAGTTGGAACCACCCGCAGATGGTGAGTCTATCAAGTTCACATCTTTGAAACAGTTGTGTTTGACTCAAGTTAAGTTGGAGGATGGTATAGTGCAAAGCATAATCTCTAGCTGTTCCATGATCGAGCAAGTCAAGCTTGTGACTTGTCCAGGTATCGGATGCCTTCGTCTTTCTGATCTCCCTTATCTGAACAAGGTTAAAATATTCCAGTGCAGTGAGCTACCTATCCCAATACTCACTGTCGATGCACCAAGCGTTAGAGAATTGATTTATCATGAATCTAAACAACCCTGCAAATTTGACATAAGTGCTTGCACAAGACTAACACGTTTGTCCCTGAGATATGCTTCCTCCATTGACGATTTATATCGAAGTCCATTGAGTCTATATTCTGATCTTGAGATCTTGGAGTTGCGAGGAAGATGCGTGTTACTGAAAAGAGTGAACATCTGTGGCCTTCAACTGAAGAAGTTAACCACCAGCGACTTGCATACCGAGTCAATCATTGATGTTCCAAATCTTTGTTGTTTCCGATACTTCTGTTACGACGATTCAATGTCAGGAATTTTTGCAATCAGAACTTCAGGTTTAAAGACGAGGTTATTGATGCTAGACATTTTTGTCAGAAAAATAATGACCACTCTTTGGTTTCTGAAATTTAGAGAAAGCATTGAACACTTCAGGAAAAACAACAAATTGACCCTGAAACTGAAACTCTATCCATTTGTGGTATGTCTATCTTAATAACTTTGATGAAATTTGTCTTCTTCTTCGTCTTTCTTAAATTCTGTTAGCTTTTTAGCTATCTCATTGGATTGTTATTACTGTGAAGGCTTCATTTAATTTAAGAGAACTAGACCACATGTCCATCCCTCCAGTGCAACGTCTCAAGTATCTAGAGGTACATCTGAAAGAGATAGCATATGTCACTAGCAGGAGATGCTTCGATGGTTTACTGTGGAGTTGCCGTCCTGATACTTTAGCTATAGTAACCCGTTGGAGAGACAACCTTACACTAATATATGTACTTATACTACATTTTCGATACTATTCAATCCCAAACTCTCTCTTGTTCATATGCTCACATGGGACTTCATTAATTTTGCAGTATCTATTTGAATCACTGAAAGAAACAGAAGGCAAGCTGAATTGCTGCACGTTCTTACGTACTAGCAAATGTTGGCGTCATTTCTTGAAAGGTTATCAGATAAAGATCAGTGGCAAGGGCAACTGCAGTTTTGAAGATGGTGTTGCTATAATGGAGTTGGTGCGAAATCTTGCACCTAACACCAAGATTGTTTTCCAATTAAACTGGTGATTCTCATATCAAAGTAGAAAGAAGAAAGTATAGACTCACTTTCATGTTTCCATAAATAGTTGAAGAAAATGCTTGTTTAAACCTCTTTTTAAGTTTTTCTATGGATTCTTGGTGATAACATTTTCTGTGGATTCCAAAAAGATCATGTGTCAATTTGCAGTGATGACTAGAGATAGTACAAGTTCGGCAATGACCAACGATAATGACCAATCCAAGAACACTCGCTCCCTCAAAGCATCACCCTTTTTGAGTCCCAAGTAGTGTTCTCATTTCACGTTGGAGATGTGCACAACTCCATTTACCGAAAGCAAGATCTCAACCGTCTGATCAAAGATGGACGGTGCATGTAGAAACCAACTACTTTGGGGGTGCATCATATATCACAATCAAACGACCCTTTCAAACAGGAATTTTTGGTCTGCCCTTTTGAGGAAAAAAGGAATACAAATTTTCCACTTTCTCCCCAATCTTTGAACACTGTACTTGAACAACACTTGTTTCAATGGCATCTGTAAAGAACAAAGTGCAAAAGCTTTACAGCTTATCATGTTTCAACTTTCAAGTTGTGGGAGGAGCTAGAGACAGAAAATCATGCCATTCGTATTATTCATTCAATTTGAGTGGCCTCAAAAGTTGGAATATTTTAAAAACGCCATAAAGACAAGAACTTGTACATCAAGCTAGCAAAGAAACCATGTTCGAGGGAGGGATTAGAGCACATAAAAGCAAGAGATAAGAGGCTAAAAGAGAAGTATTACAAGCTTAAATACCAATAAATATATATATATATATATACTGTGAATTGTACCAAGTTCGATACAAAAGGGGGAGGTAAAATGCGAAAAAAGAAAACATAAATCCAACTCTTCTCCTTCAAACTTCAATGGAGAATCTTCACATGAAAATCTTTTACATCACTTCAATGGTAGCTTCTCTTGTTTACCGTTTCCAACTGAGCAGTAAAAACCAATTTCACTTAGCAGAATCTTCATATGCACAATCAATCCAAGGTTGTCTTCATAACAGAGTAAATCACTTACGGCTCAGGGTAGAAATTTCAGAGCTCTTCAGTACTCGCAGCCTCTTCACAGTAGAAACAAACATACTGCAATTCACACAAATTGGAAAGACGTCACATAATATAATGACAAGTTCTTTTGAAACATCAAAAAGACAAGAACAAATAGAAGAAATTGTTTAATGAATCATGACATGGGAAATTTGTAAAAATTGAGGTTGTTAGGATTAGGCGTGATTAAAAATCTAACGCAGTGGTTTCCCATAATACTAAAAAGACATACTAGCATCACTGGCAGTTTGCTTAGCACTAGGAATATAATACTAAGGATAGATTAATTTAAAAGTTGAATCAGATCCATAGTGATAAAGATGCTTACTGCCATGGGACATCATCCCCGACAAGCATCCTGTCTCCTTCGTTGTCCTCGTAAACAAGCGTATATTCGCCACTTCCGTCCAATAGCCCTGTGATTGCTTTCTCATCCTCCTGCTTGTTCATGATTCCACCAGCAGAGGAATCTCTTTGAGCTATACATAAACATGCAAAAAGACAAAACATCAGATGAAGCAGCCTTCACACTAGATGCTCACTAATAATTTGTTACCTGAAGAGTAAGAAGATGAACCAACCCTTTAACTAATAATTTAACAACATAAGACTAACCACATGGCAATATGTTATTTTAAGATTCAGTTGGTCTCAAATGGATCGTGCGTATGTCATGGCTTATGTAGACAACAAAAAGAACAGCAAATTTTCATAATTTCTAGAAGGCAAAAACTTTAAGTCTTGACATAACTATCAAATCACATATCCACTTATATGATATGCATGGTAATACTGACGAGTTAAATACAATTATAACAGCAAAGCTATGTGATTAACCTGCAAGAAGGCCTCTAAAAAGCTCATCAACAGCTGTGGAAAGTTTTTCATAGCTATCAAGGGCTTTAAGGTCCACTTTTCTTCCAATAGGAACACCATCCATATTGATCTTCACAAACAATCTTTTTTGGCAAGTTTCAACAGTCTTTTCACCAGCAGCAACTTTCTTGTTGGGGTTTCCATTCTGTGCCTCGAGAGATGGTTTCAAGGAGCTACTGCTTGCAAGGTTCTTCCTGAAAGATCGAATTGGAGGCCAACCCACCACTGGACCGGGAGCAGTTCTGTTTAAGAGGACTCAAGAGTGAATTAAATAGAGAATACAAAGTCAGACACAATTAAGGTTCTTCATGCATTTAAAGTCTACAAATAAAACAGTAGCGAAGACTAAATATGCAGAGGCATTCCAGAATAGGAGTAGCTTAAAGTCTTGCAATTAGTTGCACATTTCAAGAACAAGGCAACAAATACAAGCAGCTAATGCATAGGTCAAAAAACCTATATAATATACACGAAGCTGTTGCAATAATAAATAATAATAATCAGAAAAGAGACAAGATCTAAGGCAGAAAGAAAGGATAACACAAACAGCAACGCTTGAGCGTAAAACAAAAGGGTCAAGCCTTGAGATTTTCTTGACCATAGTGAATAAGAAATGAAGCCAAATAAGGATAATTAAGCACTCAAAGGAAACCATGTAGTACTAGAGCTACATGAAGAGATAAAGGAGTAAACATGCAAGAGTAAACAGTTTCAGTTAAATGAAGCTCGTTTAAAACAAATGGACCACACATTCCAACCAAGTGAACATGTGAGTGAATATTCTCTGTTCAAAAGTTGAAAAAAGAAAAAACAAGTGAGAGAGGAACAGGAAAAAAGCTGTAGCACCTTTTCTGAGAGCTGTTGGGCACAGCTGTATTTGCAGGGGAGGGAGGTGAAAATGTCTTCTTTTCTGCACTATTCTGCAAGTCTCCTGCTACTTTGCCACAGGACTGTGAGGATTCTTTTGCCAGAGGCAAGCCCAGTTGGGTTACTGTTGCTGTTGTGGAAAACTGGAGAAAAGCAGGAGTCTTTGGCAGGTTCTTGTGGAGGTGCTGTTGATCGAACCAAACACCACCAACTTGTTTGTCTAGAGAAGAAAAGTTGTGTCCTTGTGAGTTACCATTAGGAAAGTAGCCAAAGGAACGAAGAGAAAGGTCATTTTCTCTATTATTGGTATTGTTGTTTCTGTTGGATTCTTGCACAGACCAATCTTCACCAGGAGGTCCAAGCCTTAGTTCCAGCTTTTTCTCTACCGAAGATCTCCCCTCGTCCCTCTTCACAAGCCATTCTCTTTCTTTTGGAATCAAATCAAGCAACTGTGGACACAACTCACCATTCTTTGAACTAGACTCCATCTGACCGAATCAAGTTTTTACTTAAACTTTTGTCACCAGAAAAATTTGCCAGACAATTGGGAACAAGCTTCACTGTGCTGCAAGAAACAAGAAAAGTACACAAGTTCAATAAGGTACATATGACTTCAAAAGATCAAACGAGAACAGCACGTAAAGCAACAAGATGGTTGAGTACCTGCCACTATAAGTAAGCACTTAGCCTACACACTCGAGCCCTCCAAGTGTACCATGTCAAAATCATCAAAAACAATGGTTTTTGCTATCTCAAGACAAAAGCCCAGATGAGAAATGGGCAAGAACCTTGAGATCTCAATGGCAAAAGAGAGAAAGAAAGAATCAACCCTTTAAAGCACAACTCAGAAACTCGTTAAACCCAACAACGGAAAACAGAAACTCATAACATTTATAAAGCAAAAACCCCGCCAAGAGAAAGGGAAAAACCCAAAAAGCGATTTTAAGAAACCTAATCAAAGGTTGAAGGCAAAGTATTGTATTTGTTTCTATGCACGCTTAGTGGTTTCTCAGTGCTTTTACGATACGAGAGGGGACAAGAGAGAAAAGAGAGTAATTTTTGCAAGTAGAAAGAGGCAAAAGAAAGAGAGATAAAGCCAGAGAAATATAAGCGCTCGGTGAGATTCTTTTTTATCTCTTTCTATGAGCTCAAGAACCCAAAACACAGGAAACCAGGAATATCAGAACAAAATGCACGCAACCCAGAGGGGTCTCTAGAAAACGTTAGGTTGTTGAGCTGAGGAAGCAAGAAAAAGATTCTCTCACGCTTACACACACAACAACAAAAAAACAAAAGCAAAATATGTGAACTTACGACCACTCTATAGCCCCAAACATCTCCGTTTATTCATGAATGTCTTGTGTTTTACAGAAAAACGCAAAAGTTATATAGTGAGAATGTGCGAGTGGACTCGACCATTTCTTGGATGTGAACGTCACCTTTTTTGAGATAAACAAAAACCCACTTAGGACTCACTCAGTCACCCTTCTTCCTGTTCAGGACACAAACCCCACCAAACATTCACTCCTCTAAAATGGTCACACTACATTACAATCCCAAAAGCAACCCTTTGGTTCTAATAAACCGCTAGCATTAACCACCTCAAGTTAAGATCAAAAGTAAAGTTCGACTGCAACAACTGATTAAAAGACAGAGACTTGGAAGTTAATTAAGACAACTGCGGTAATTGGTAATGGATTGCTCTTTATGGGGTCAAGAAAATGATGTTATGTAGGGAAAGTATTTTGTTTTCTTGTTATTTTAGGCAGAGAACGATCCAAAGAAACAAAAATAAGAAAAAAGGGAAAGTAAAAAAGAGGATTTGCATGATCCATATTTGCAGGGGCTTGTGCAATAAAAACATGCAGATCCCATGATCTTGTCTGATTCTGCCTTTTTCTCTCTTATCTCTCCCTGTGCCTCTTCCGTCCTAATTCACATGCCCCAAGGTTTTTGTCAGTGAGCAAAAAGATACCCAACCAGCAGGAAGGAAGAAGGGTCTTTCTTTCCATCCACCAAATGATGTTACATTGAAACAAGGACTCCGAACCCTTGGATTCAATGACTTTTTATCTTGAGATTTGAGTCAACCCCGTCAGATTCTGACACCAGTTCTTCAGCTAAAAGACTGATCCTATCAGCATAAAGGAGCCACCCTTTTGTAGCTTCAGTTCTGCGTCAAATAGGGATTTTCAGGCAGAGAAACAGCAATGGATTAGGATTAATGCACATAACATTATCAGTTTTACAACTAAAGTTCCTGTCTTTTCCATTAAACATCGGCCGAAATCAGGCGGGTCTCGTAAAGTTTTCTGTTTCCTGTAAAACCAACAAGCACACACAGTTTCCTCACCAACCAAAACCAAACTTCCCGTCTCATTACACTTAATGCTTTTCCCTTGCGTGTTGCACTCATCTTTTCCCTCTTATTTTGTCAAATTTTAGTTCTTCCTTTGATTTTTGCTAATTGTGTTTTGATTAATACTGTAACGTCGTTCCATTCGTGTGTGTACGTGCGATTCTTATAAACTATAGTACTTGATAGCGGCTCTTTCATGTGTAATGTTCATAGTCAACTTACATGTGCATTGTCTTTTTTTTTAATTCATAGAGGTAGAACTATAGTTGTTATTTTGTATTTTTAAAAATTATCAAATTTCAGATCATACCATCACTCTCAATTGTCAACGCTCTTGAAAAATCATTCCCTTGAGAGCATGTAGAATGTCAATTTCTTTGAAAATCTTGAGGAACAAATCACTACTTCACGTGTGAACATTTTTGTAGTAAGTAAGCATTTAAGAAGAAGAGATAGAAATCGCAAAAGGTTAGTATATTAGGCATGGAAATGGTGATAAAATGGTATTAATGTGTCATGGTCACGAAGAAACAAAAAGTCCATTCAAACCTACCATTTATGTATGTGGTACACTTCTTTGTTTCTCATGTTACGTACCATCTCCTTTGGTCATAGCTCCAAAAGATTGATAGTATCTTGGGTCGGCGAGATTTTGCATTCTATGTCTGCCTAGTCATTACATTTTTTTCACCAATTAGAAATTTTTGTAAATATTGTAAGTTATATAGAAAGGGTTTGTTTCCTTTTTTGTAATTATCAATCATTTACTATAATTTTTAAATGTTAATCTTATATCTAACTATAAGTTATTTTATAAATTGAAAGGAGAATTTAATTAATAATTAATGCTTTAAAAATCAAACTATAAGTTAAACAGTAAAATAAGATATTTAAGGTTTAAAAGATTTAACTGATATTAAACCGTCATTAAACTGAGTAAATATTAAAATAAAATTAAAAATTTTGAAGTATAATTGAAATAAATTATCTTTACTTATTATAGAATTTAAAATTTAATTAAAAAAGATATTTTTAAATTAAAATTAACTATAGATTAATTAATAAACTGATAAATTTAAAAAAAGTTATTAAAATAAATCAAATCGAAAGTTAAATATTGAAAAAAAGTTGATCAGTTTAAAATTTTTATGATTAGATCGATTGAATTAATTAAGTTTTTTAATTATTGGTAATAATTATTGAAAACATTGAAATACTTATTTTTTATTCATACGACTCAATTATATTATCTATATTATAATTATAAATTTATAAATAAACTTAAATTACAAAATATAAATTATTAATAAAATTTAAATACTTATATTTTATTTAAACGACATAATTATGTTATTTTATTATAATTATAATTTTATTGTAATTAAACTTAAATTATGAAAATATAATATTTGAAGTCTTTTGTACTCTTCAATATTTCGTATTTAAAAAGTGTTTTTTGTTTAATTTTTGTTTAATTTTGCTTTTTCTTAGATTACTTAAATTATGGTGATTATATATTGGAAACTTTAGCCTCAACCTTAGCCTTAACCTTAACCTTAACCTCAACCTTAACCTTAACCATGGCCTTTCCCTTAGCCATAACCCCCATAACCAGGTTAAGTAACCGACCTAAACGGTTAACCTCGGATAAGGGAAAGTGAGGTCAGGCTGGTTCCGGCTTGGATACTGAGAAACGAAACCTGACCTTTCGGGGCTTACTTGTCTTGTTTGGAGTTCCTACTTCAATCAATTAAGCTGTCCGCCACGTGTCAAAAATAAAGCTACCGTTGCCTTTTTATGTGGGGTCTACACCCAAAGATAACGGCTTTTGGCCTCCGACCACCCAACATGCTCGAACTTTAACGGCCGCTCCAGTCCCGTCGCCTTTTGAGTCGGCTGGAATTATTGATGTACGGTCTATGTTATTTTCTAATATATTAATATGCATAATATTAATAACTAGTTTTTATTTTTAAATAAAAAGTAATTTCTCAAATAAAATTGACATGCATTCGTTTTCAAGAGAAAGAGCTATTATCAACGAGAAAAATAATGGAATTTGGGAATATAAAAATTCTCATGCACTATCTTAAGTATATATCTATGAAATAAATAATAAAATATGTAATAATTTTTTAATTTTTCAATAAATTAAGAGACTAATTATAATTATTCTGGTAAAGTTTTTAAGTAATATAATAATTTGTAAATGATTTATTTTCCATAAATTATTTAGTAAATTAATAATTAAAAATTATATAGCATCTTTACTTTAATTAATAATCATTATTCAAATTTAATATTAAAATTTTTATGCGTCATCTTAAATATTATGGAATAAATAATAAAATATATCTGTTAATTAGAGATAAGATTACATAATACTAAACTTTTAAAAATTTCTTATATTAGTGAAATTTTTATTAAGTGTTATTGTTGATGTTGTTGTAAATAATAAAATATGTAATGAAATTTAAAGTACCTGATAAAATTAAGAGATTAATTATGCTTATTCTTTCATGTAAGGGAAAAATTTGTAGGTAATATAATTAATTAATTAATTTGATTGGTTGATATTAATAAGTTATAATACATTTTTACTCTTAACTAATTATTTTTAAAATTTTGAAATAATTATAACCTCTTCAGTTAAGACTCTCCTTTGTAAAAAGTCTTGAGTTTGAGTAATTAAAAAGGAGGGGAGGGGAAATTTTTTTTGATGATGATCCTCTAATCTCTTAGGCATATTTCTTGGTCGGATCAATTGCGAATATTTCGCTTCTAACAATAGTGTAGGAATTGAAATTACTAGAAAATTTAGGGCTGTTCAGAATCTGATGCTGAGTAGAGTCAGTGATCAATCAGTAACTGACTAATCAATATGTGAGGACTCTTTATATGCAAAAATATACAGATTATGTAAGAATTTGAGGGACCTTAACGTTTTAGATTTGTCTCCTCTGTAACTCTTAAAGTAGGGTTTTAAGAGCTTAAGAATAGTATGATAAAAATGGATAACTAATGTATATAAAAAAAAACTTTTGAATTGAGAAACAATAAAAAGAATAGGAGTTGAATTATTGGCTTTATCACACGCAAGTTATTGAAATACTCTTCACATCACACGAATAGCATTAGCATATCATCAACCGGTGATAAAAAATCTTAGTGATGAGAATCAACGGTGGAGAGTGTCAAACAAGTCGTGAAATAAACGTCATGTCAAAAACTGGGTCACGACTCGCGAGCAATGGATGTTACGTTTTGTCCTGATAAAGGGTGCAGTGTGGGAAAGTTTATTGCAAGTCCAGATGTGGCGCACTTAGAGGTAGCAGTCTAATCGTGGGAGTCAGTTTGATGGGATAATCCCGACCGTCTGATGGGTGATGTTTGTGGTGATGATTGGACTTTGGAGCACACTCCTTTTATAGATGGAATCCACGTGGCTAAAGCCAGCTGTTAATAAATGCTAATGCCTCTCCATCTCCAGATCTGTTGCAACTACGGATGAATAAAAGATTACGCGGCTTCATTAAAACCATGAATAATGTATTATTTTATTCATGGATGTATATAAATTAAAATAGAAAGTATATGAAGGAAAAATATAATAAGGAATTTATATTTATAATTTTCAGATATATATTAATTAAAATTTTAATACAATTAATAAATTTAATATTTTAAATAAAATTATTCTTAATTATTAAAATAACTAACCCTTTTAATTATTAATTTGTTTCGAAAACAATGTCTTTATTAACTATATGAATTATTGAGCTTTTCAAATTTTACATATCAATAAAATATTTACTGTATTGTTATCGTTATTATTATTATTATGAATATTAACATTGAGCTCAGAAATCAATTATTTTTTATAATTTATCCTACATTTTTTTTGTGTTTTCAAAATCAATGCTTAATAAATATGAGTTTTAATACACAATTATTCCAATATTAAACAATTATATACGAAATTTTTACTTTTTTCTCAACCTAATTTTTGTTCTGCACGTTCATAAAACAGGAAAGAGCACGAAGAGCCACCCCACAATCTATAATTGACTATACATATGAATTTCACATTTATCTTCAAGTTAGGGTTTGCGGTGGTGATCATGCCCTACCACTTTTCTGTGTATATATATATTTTTCTTTTTGTTTTCATTATCCTAACACGCTTTGTCTCTCTCTTTTCACGCTATTTCCTGATATATTTTCTTCACTTGAATTGATTACTCCCATCACTATGTCCTCCTCACCGATGGTTGCCCCTTTTGGTACCCTTTAATTGTTGGCCCTACAGGCCGCTAATCCTATCAAGAACATGATAAATTTTGGACCCTTGCTTCACATTTTGAACTTATCTTTGTTTTAACTTTGAGTTATGCTTTTGTTTCAAAAAGGGTTTAAAGGGATTATGGGAAAAAAAATGGCTAAAATAAAAGAACACAAAACATAAAGAGGAATAGACATGTGTGGTTAGTCATCGACCAAAATGTTTTGTATTGTTATTGGAATTGAACAATTAACTTCCACACGCACAAAATTCTTCTTAGAAATATCATTTCCAAATGTTGAGTTCATCTTTTTCTATACAAGGGTTATGCTTGCCAAGTCTAATCCGGAGCCACTTTGATTTTGTGCATGGGAATAGAATTAGTTCTCTATACCTTATAAAACTATGTGTCTTACCTTGTTAGGGTTTTGGAACAAGTCATATGCTCTTGAAGGGAGAAGTAGTGTAGGTGATGATTATAATTTGGTGGGGTTGAGGAGTGATATTCTTTGTGGTTGTGATAATTGGAATCATGAGGTAGTTGGCTAAAAAGTAAGGTGCTCATAGCCACCATCATAAAAACCTTCTCTTTTCTTTTTGTTGATTATGATTAGTTAAGTTGGGATTCTATATGTACCATATGCACTCATGATGCAATGCATACATGAGATAAAGGGTTCAAACATTCACTATTTAACTCAACTAAAAAGATGGCCAAAAAGTTTAATCCTTAATTTATCCATTAAGTGTGATTATTTTAGCATGGTATCCCACTTATGATTGATGTTTAAGGAGTCCACTTGCTTTGAACTTAAATGATTACCTTCTTTTTTAGTCCTAACTCTTGATTAAGTCAAGATTGTATTAAGTATAAGTCTCTCTTTTTTTTCTTCTTTACTCGTGCACGCGTAAAAATAAAAAATAATAAAAGAGAGAGACACCCATAAAGTCTTTTTATGTATGGATTAGCCAAGTTTATTGGTTGGAACACTTTAACATATTCCTCTCCCTCATCTTAATGAAACAATGGACACTTAGATTAAGGAAAGTCAATGATGTGTCATTATCATTGCAGAAACACATGGTTTCTTGATTGTAATTAGCCAACCGATTATCCTGAGACCTTCTTTTCTTTTTTACATTTTACAAATGCATCATATTTGACATTTTGAACCAATGATTTTTTAAAATGAATTTGACAATTTGAACCACGTTTGAAAGGAAGGGAATGCTTTGTCTCGAACCAATCAAATTAGGTTAAGGATATTCCATTGTAAATCATGACATGTAGCAATTTCTTTATTTTGCTCAAAATTTACACAAATTCAAGTATTTTTATTAAAAATAATTTTAATAGTTTATTTGAAGTATATATTAAATAAATATTTTAATCTCTTTTAAAAATAAAAATAATTATTTTGTATTTTAAATTTATATTTTTATAAGTTGAGAGCAATTAGAATTTTAACAAATTAAAATTTTGTTACAAAATTAAAATTTTAAATTTTAATATAATTTTTAATTTAAAAGATACGATGTGATTTAATTTAAGTGAATATGAATATCTTGAATTTATTAACATAATAATGGTGATTCATTTAATAATTATTATTTTTAAGAGAATAATTATATATTTATTTATTTATTTACAGTTAATTTTTTCAATGAGTGAGTTAGATATGACGATAACTAATAGTAATTATGACATATTATAGAATATTATCACTCGTAAATCAAAATGAATACAAAGTGTCACGAATGCCGCACAACGAGTTCCATGCAATGCAAACTCCTCAAGACAAAACAAGCTAGCCACGTCAGTTTCAGAAGCAAGAACTCGAGTTAATTTGAGACTAAGTGCGTATCTTAATCACTCAACGAGTGCTTTCCATGAAAGAAGATAGTCCTTGGCTGATTCTATCTTTATCAAAAAGCCCTTATGCTCGGGGATCCTGGTGTGAACTGTGAACACATCTTAAGCCGCAAACCTCTGTTCCTTTGCACATTCTTATCCTCCACCTCCAAAGTACAAAAGAAAATTGTGCTTGTAAACATATCAAAATACCAAGTTGGATCTTTTTAGTTCCTTTTTATTTTCCGGTGGACCCTAAACTCCACTTCAAACACTAATGCCAAGAAAGGAAAAGGATAAAACACAAGATCTAACCCTGAGGAAGAGGGTTATGGTGAAAATTTCTTGACCCTTTAGTGAGAGATGAGATGTATGCCAATGGTGTAAGTAGTAAATGAAGTAAAGTGCTAGACTCGAAACCTTTTAATCTTTTAGCCTTTTCTTTTTCAAAATTCGTACTAAAATCAAGTCATATCCAATCTTGAAAGGGTCAATCTCATTAACTTGGAAAGGGGACTTTAAAGGGTCCCATGAATAGCATGTTATATGTAACAAGTCCTATAGAAAGAAACGTGGGGAATTTAATTGGGACATGGTTGAAACTCCGCTTGGCAAAAAGTTGACATGGTTGAGATTCGGTTTGGCAAAAAGTTTCCATGGCCTCATGATCATATGTTTGAAGGAAATGGAGCTTGGCTGCTATGCTATCCTCAACCACCCATCTTCCACAAGATAACGAGCAAGTTGCAACTATTTCCGACATTCCTTTTCGATTTCGGCTAAGGCAACAGTCAAGTCTTCTTTAAGAACTTTCTTGGTTAGAGCAACGAAATCTCCAAAAGGGTATCCAATATTCATCGAATGGTGCATTTTCCATCGAAATTTTGTGGCACTTTCTTTCTGTTATGTTCCAAGGTGAATGTCATCGACCTTTAAAGTGGCTGTTATGGTCGTGTTTGATGTTAAGTTTTGTTCGATGACTATAAGGAGAAAAGTTAGTGTTGATGTCCCTAACTTTCCACTCTAGGAATCATCATAGTTCATATAGGTTTGTCTTTCGAGAAAAGTTCTGTACTTTAACGGCATCTGCCTGCAAATCAATGGTGGTATAAAGACTGAAGAGAATGGGATTGCTAATGCTAAGTTACTTCCGGCATTTATTGTTATCATTTATTTGACGTTCAAATGCAAGATTGGTCATAAGCTAAGATCAAATGATCAATTAACTTCATAGGATATAACTAACATTGTTATGATTCATTGATTCTTAATAATGGTAGTTTGAATGATGTTTAAATTATAATTGTTGTCAAATTAGTAATTTAATCACATGTTTTTAAGATTTGATGTGATCATTTTTTTTATTGGGGACCCTTGAATTTAGATTATGGTGAAGTAGTAACTGTATCAAGAAGTATCCATTGATGGGGTAACAATGTGCCTATTTTTTAATAATCTTATTTATTATTTCAATTCAATTTTACAAAATATAATTAAAAATTTATAAAAATCACTCATTCGTAAATACATTAAATATAAAATTTTAAAAACTTACTTAAGGAAATACCTCAATCATTTAGGATTACTTTCGAGTAATCAACCTCCGACCACTCAGCCGACAGTCCACTTTCGTAGGTGCACTTTCCTCGAAGTTTTGATATTGAGTTCAGTGAGATGAGATGATAATGTCATGGAATAGACCTAGAAGACTAGCACTTAGAACCTAACCACACGTTGACCTATAATGGGAGAGAGTGTAAAAACATGGTCTTGTAAAGACTTGTGACTGATAAGCTTAACTTTTAATTAAGCCGAACTTAATTTGCTACACTTATGTATCACATTAAATCTTCACTTTCGGATATGATATTTTTATTATATTCGATTAAAATATATCAATATATTTATGTAAATTTTATTTAAATATATGAATAAAATTTAATAGAATATAGTTACAATAGAATAATTGAAACGAATGATTTGTCGCATTTATACATGACATTCAAATCCTTATTTACTTATTTAAATTTATAAAAAATTTATCTCGGAAATCTTGGAGAAATTATAAGGATCATTGTATGAGAAATCAAATCATACACAAATGATAAAAATTTCAAAGGCCCTGAAAAAAATGAAAAAAATATAATCTTGATTTTTCGTATTCCTTGTAAAATTGGCCCTAGTGGAATCAGTTGCATTTATTTTTTGATTTTCTCATGAATCGTATGTTTTGAACAACGAGGACAGAATTTTCTCAATTCCAATTAACTAGGCATATTATATTGATTTTTTTGAATAATATATCAAGAAATACCTGCTGGAAAATTTTGCGAAAAATTGAACAATTATACAATATTTACCTTATGTATCTAGATGGTATTATAAATAGTGCCAATGCAGAGGAAATGGCTACATTTCCCTACATTAAATAAATTAAGTAAATGAAAGAGATAAAACGACATTTGATTAATTTACATGTAGGATTCATACCTCATGTGTTTGGTCACTATTTTTTAAACAAATACTTAAAGAAGGGATTTTTTAAAAACTAAAAATTAGAAATTTTAATTATTAAAAATTATTAAAGTTT
Source organism: Erythroxylum echinodendron (assembly GCA_027575705.1). Taxonomy (NCBI): domain Eukaryota; kingdom Viridiplantae; phylum Streptophyta; class Magnoliopsida; order Malpighiales; family Erythroxylaceae; genus Erythroxylum; species Erythroxylum echinodendron. The sequence continues at coordinate 3,099,896 of JANZXR010000005.1, read as the reverse complement.
AATTAAAAAAATCTATACCTTTTACTCAATTTTATTTTTCAAGACCACACTAATCTTTTCGTTACAAACTGAACAAAGGGAATATCTATGGCCCAAGGAAATATCGAAACCTAAAAAGACTTCCGGGCCCAAAGGAACTAACAAGAGCTCGTGATCTAGGACTGCTCAAACTAAAGTACAATAGTAAGCAGCAAGACTGATGAAAAAGACATCCAAATCCTTCTTGCAGTAGCACTACACAAACTACGGCACAGGCAAGATCCAGCACTCGTGGGACCTGAATTCAGTGAGCATTGCATGTCATGTGCAGGTACCAGAAATCCAGTCTGGAGACACATCACACGTTGCGTGCTAAAAGATTAAGATTAAACCGTAGCTCGTGTCATTCTTAGTAAAAATTATTCTTATGAAATGTCTTCTTATCACTAAAGTCCATGCAGAATCATACTTTCATACACATATAACTAAAACAAAACTTCCCATAAAATCACATGCCCGTAATGTCAGAAACTTTCATACTTTTGTTTTAGGTTAGGTTTTCGTTTAAGGCAAGCTGTTGTCAGTTTTTAATGTTTTCTTTGAAAAAGTCTATCTGTCTCATCGTCAAGTTTGTGTTAATTAGTATAAGCAAAATAAAAAATCTAATTAGTAGAACTTGATACTTGTATGCATACTAAAAATATCGAGTTCGAGCCTGATAATGGAAAATTTTGTTTGGTCAGTACTTTACTTTTTACGGGTTGATTTGGTGTGAGCGGAAATTAAACTAAGTATGAATAATTTAAAGGCACTTTTCTATAGTTAGGACTATCCTAAAATACCTCGTGAGCTAATAAAAAAAATTTAGAAGTTTTAATTTTGAATTGAAATTAAGAAGTTATTTTGCACGTGGATAATAAATAAAAATTGAAAATTGCTCTTAAAAGAATTGACAATCACGAAGATAAAATTATTAATTACAAATAAGTCTGTGTATTATTGAACTTTCTATTAGTAAGATTTTTATTAGATGCTATTATTATTATTACTGTTAAATATAAAATTATTACGATTTGTTTATCGTCACCACATCTTAACTTTAAATATCATTAAAGAATTTTGATAAAGTTTTTATTTTGTTTGCTAAATAGTTTATGCTAATTATATAGTTCACGAGATATATTTAAATATTGATTTAATGAACATTAAAAAAATAGAGTTAAACTCCCGTCCTTAGAAAAAATAAAATTTTGATTAAATGCTGACTGATAACAATTTTTTAAAAATTGGATTGAAAATTAAACTTATAAATCAAAAATTTTAAGATTTAAAAAGTTCGGTTGATATTAGACAATAAAAAAATCAGTTAAGGATTGAATAAAATAAAAAAATGACTAAAAAATTAAATTTACCTATTGGTAAATTTAAATTTAATTAAAAATATTAAATAAAAATTAATTGATTTATTAAAATTAACTAATTTACAAAAACTAATCAATTAATAAATAAATCAAAATTTAATAATAAAAATTGTTACACTAAATTAAATTAAAAATTAAATTAAAAATAACAATTTAAAATTACAACCGTTAAATCGATAAAATCGTTTTGAAATTATAAAATGTTGAATAATAAATCAAATCAAATTACTTTGGAGTCTAGAGGTTGGTAGGGTTTGGTTAGAAGTACCTTTTGGATCTACCTGTCTCCCAGTTGCAGATTAGATTTTTACAGTTGTCTTCTGTCCACGTGTGGCCCTACCTAGTCAACGTCCCCAGTTTCGATACGCTAGACTAGTGACTACGGTAAAGAAATTAGTCTCATACACGTGGCAATGATGCAAAAAGTCAAGATTCAAGAATGAAAACGTAAGTCTCATTAGGGGGTCTATGGTGGTATGTAGCACCAGACAATCATTAAGCCTGACTAGGTAACTGTCGGTAAATGAGGTCAAAGGACGTCCAGTCAACGTAGTTTAACCGAAGAGCATATTTCCTCGGCGATTGCTTGGAGCGATGTTGGGAGGAGGGGGACCTTAAGGTGGGCCCCATCAGGACTGTCCCTGTCAGTTCCAGCTCCTGGCAATTTGTGCCATGCTTTTTTAAGCCAAGTGACTTTAATTTCCCATTCTACCCTTCTTTGAAAAAGAGATATTTTCACTTCTAAATATTTTGTTATTTCCTTTTTTCTGAAATTGGGGAGTGGAGGGTGGCTTGGAACATGCACTGTGATCCTTTCCTCTGTTCATCTGTGAGAGTCTCCAGGTGGCTTTGTCTTTTTACAGTAAGAGAGCGACAGGGGCTGATGAGAAAGTGGAACAAAAACAGAAACCACAAACCAAACCAAAGAGCAAAAATGCTGTGTTCATCAGTCTCCTCATTCTTTTCTTCTCCTGTCTTCATTCAACTTCAATCCCCCCCTAGCCACTTGCTTGGTACGACTAAATCCCACCTCCATTTTTCCTTTTCAGTTCTCTTCAACTCTTTCGCTTTCTCCATACTTCTCTACCTTCTTTCCTCTGACTCGTGTTTCTCCTTGAAACTAGGTCTATTCTAGATCCAACTCAAGCTTATTGATCACCCTCTCTGAGTCTCAAATCCATGCATCTTTTTCGTATTGTTTATTGCACTGAATTCAGCTGAGTATTAAATTTAGCTTCTTGGGTTGTCAAATTTCGTATCTTTACATTCTTTTGGGTATTAAGCATCGAGATTTTTGTTTCTTCTAGCTCATCTTTTCATGAATTGAGCCAAAGTTCACATTTTTAAATTCTTGGAACCTACTTATCACGCTTTGCTCAGAAGCAATCTAATTTAGTGCCATGGATCTTCTTATGGGAACAGGGGTCTTGATTCCATTAGTATACTGCTTATTACTTTCTCTTCAATTCAGCTTTTTACACTCCTATCAGACACAACCCATGAACTGTTCGGACACCACACGTCTGTGCACGTCGTTTTTGGCCTTTAAACCTCAGGAGAATGAGACTCTGGACGTGATCCAGAGCATGTTTGATGTGCTATCACAAGATGTGACCGTAGAGGGCAATGACCGAGGCTACGTATTTGTGAAGAAGAACTGCTCATGCTTATCGACGCCTAAGGTTTACTTGACCAACACTACCTATACAGTTAAGACGAGTGAGGGTTATGTGTCTGACATTGTGACCAATGCCTACGATGGGCTTGCTTTGTCTCTTAATACAACACGGCCGGCCAGGTTTGGAGTAGTTGTCTCATTGAGGTTGTTCTGTGGATGCTCAAGCGGGTTGTGGAATTATTTGATGAGCTATGTGATGATGGAAGGAGATACCTTAGAATCATTGTCAAGCCGTTTTGGGGTCAGTATGGATAGTATCGAGGCCGTGAATGGGATTGAGGATCCGGACAATGTTACTGTTGGTGCTCTGTACTATATTCCTCTCAATTCGGGTGGGTTTTCTGTTGTAACTTCTTCATTTCCTCTTTTTTACTTTTCTTGCAGTTCCTGTTTTATAGCTTGAACTGTTATCTCAATTGGATTGATTTTCTAAGTTATCAGAGGAGGTGTTAGGAGTTCGTGGACTGAAACCTATGAGGATGATCAATTAGTCCATGACCTGCCTCGTATTTTTGAGTTTTGGAAGAATTAACTCCTTGTGATCCGTATCAAACTAGCTTAGTAAACGTATCGTATAGCTCAATCATCTTTTTCGAGTGTCCGAGGTTGGTGAGAGATAGATATGTGATTCATAGAATAGAATGTGTTTTTTGGCTGTGTAAGGGCTGTATGTCAGTAAGTGGTGAATTGCTTATGTAGCATCTATATTCAGAATTTAAGTGTTGTATAGGTTATTCATCCGATCTTTTATACGAGCTACCCTTAATGACGAACTTCAGAAATGAATCTATCTATCAAAAAGAGATTCGTTGTTTCTAACCTTGCTTTGCTTCACCTTAATTGTTTAGTAAAAGTTATGTCTCAGTCCAAATGGGGGAATTGCTGAATTGTTGCTATCAAGTACATTATGTGATAAATACTGTAGTAATTCCATAAAAATATGAAGATATCGTTTCAATCAAAAAATAGTTGCTTTTGATGTTTAAAAATTAACTATACAATTTTCAAGAGAAGGCGAGGTAATGCAAGCAGTTGACACTTGATGGTAGATCTTTTGATCATTTCGAATCGAATGGACCATCTGTTGTTTCTCGCAAAGTTATAGAATTAGAAATGCCAAGGAAACAAATCATCTGAAAAAAGCAGAAGATTACACAGAACTGGAGATGTGATTAACAAGCATAAGAGTTGCTTCTGTGTCTGGAATTTAAAGAGAATAAGATGAATGTTACTCTATACGGCCTGAAGTAGACTGTATTTCTGGCCCCATATTTTCTAGAGTGTTCGGCAACCAGTGATCGAGATATGTAACTTTTCATGAGATATCCTCTGTGCAGGGTCCATTTCAGAGAGAAGCGAATGACATTGTTCTGTCTGAATAGACAGATCAATGAGTATCATTGTTCCTCATAGGTGAATTAATGAGAACTATCTGAAGCATATAACTGAATTCCCAAATCATTTGGAGAACAGGGTTCTTGCATAATCAGTCATTGAAGTTTGTTTCATTGCTTGAGTGAATGGATGGATGCCAGTCATCATAATGCATGTTAGCATAAGTATATTGTTGAACTTGATGAGTAAGTTTGATTGCTTATATTTCAGATCTAACCATTTTTGTTATATCAAGTTCCATTTAGTAAATGATAAATGCAAAAAGGAAATTTCCATTTAATTTTCTGAGAAAAGCAAAATACCGGTTTTCATGTAAGTGGAATTGATGTCGTTTTGATAGAATTTATGAGGGTTTCGCTGGTATGAAATTTCCAATATCATGAAAATTCCTAGTTCTTGATCAAAGCATTTGTTTTCTACCTCAGTTCCTGGTGAACCTTATCCAACAGAAGCAGATAGTCCTTCTCCCGCTCCTGCACATTCTGCTAACAATATCTCAGGTGTGGACTGGTTCTACAATTTTCATGCATATCAACAACTATTTATAACACTTTTATGTGGAGACTGTCAGCGATCATATAATTTCCCGGAAATCCGTCCCGTTAAATTTTCCATGCAACTTCTTTTGTATAATCTATTATGTTTGCTTTGTGTTTGCAGTTAATGAAAGACCTCATAAGGTCCATGTGCCTTATGGATGGATCATAGGTGGTATTGGCAGTGCTATTGCAGTGATTGTCTTCTGTACTGTTTTCTGCATCTCTTTGAGAAAAGCTGCTCGAAGAAGTCATGATAAAGATCCCGGTGGCAAGAGTTATAAATTCCATATTCTTCGCAAGCCAAGTTTTTGTTGTACTTCTGGAAGGTACACGTGCTGCCAAAATGGAGATTGGAAGCAAGCAAATGGCGAGTCTAGCAGCCACCAAGTCACTATACCGAAAGGTTAAAACTAGTTTTACAATTCTGGATTCCTATCATATCTACCTATGTACAACGCTTTTACCTTTTTTTATAAATTTTTAGTTCTAGCATGTTATTATGTTCGACTTTGAGCTTGTTTGTACATGTGATTAGTTTTCATATTTACAGCTCTAGGATCTGATGTGTTTGACGTGGATAAGCCAATAGTTTTCACGTACGAAGAAATTTTGTCGGCAACTGATGGATTCTCTGATTCAAACCTTCTTGGGCATGGAACATATGGTTCTGTATATTATGGTCACCTTCATGACCAGGTTTCTAGCTCTTGCCCCGGTGCCTGAATTGCATAAAAACTTAAAAGAGTAAGATTTATCATCACTCCAATGCCATTCTATATTCTTTCAGGAAGTTACAATTAAGAGAATGACAGCTACAAAAACTAAAGAATTCATGGCTGAGATGAAAGTCCTGTGCAAGGTCCATCATACAAATCTGGTAACAGTCTCTTGAAATATATAATTGCTTTTATGCTCGTAGTTCTCAGCTTGTTGCCTTAAATAGTTTGAATGTTTGACTCGTTTTTTTTTTAATTGTTTAAGGTAGAATTGATTGGCTATGCAGCTACTGGTGAGGAGCTCTTCCTAATTTATGAATATGCCCAAAAAGGTTCACTGAGAAGCCATTTACATGATCCTCAGAGTAAGGGTGATCTTCATCAGTTATGGTTTTATAGAAATATGTTACCAGAAATCCAGTTTTTTTATGTGTAACGGATCTTGATGAATAAAAATCATGGAAAATTTAACTAACTGCATCTTGGAAGAACCCAAGTCAGTTTTAAACGTTGAGGGACTGATACTTTTCATTATCTTGCTGTTTCTAACTCATTGAGTCATTGCATAGTACATCATTCGAGGCGGCGTACCACTTGTACACCATGCTAAAGTTTGCAAGACTTGCTGTAGGTCACACTTCACTTTCATGGATTCTGAGAGTTCAGATTGCACTAGATGCAGCGAGAGGTATCGAATACATTCACGAGCATACAAAGACACATTATGTCCACAGGGATATTAAGACAAGCAATATCTTACTTGATAGCTCCTTTAGGGCCAAGGTTTGGACATAATTATATTAATTGGATTTTAGGTTATTATCTCAATACATATGGTACATCTCAGCAAATTTTTCTCTTCAGATATCAGATTTTGGACTAGCAAAACTTGTTGGAATAGCTGGTGAAGGAGAAGCTTCAGCTACTACAATTGTTGGTACATTCGGCTATGTAGCCCCTGAGTAAGTAAAAGTACTGCAAATGTTTTGGTCAAATTGTGTCCTTCAACCACTCTCAACTATTACTTTTTCATTGTGCAGATACTTGAGTGATGGCCGTGCTACAACCAAAAGTGATGTATATGCATTTGGTGTTGTTCTTTTTGAAATCATATCCGGAAAAGAAGCCACAATTCGAAACGAATCTGCAGCAACCAAAAATCCTGAAAGTCGTTCGTTGGTGTCTTTGGTAAGTCTTGCCCATTATCATCCACCAAGTAGGATAATAGTTTGATTTTCTTACCGTGATGACATTGTTCGTGTCATTCCTACACATATGTGATAGGAAATGAAATAAGAGTGGATCAATGATCCGATAAATAATTGCTCTTTTAGAAGAATTGAGAATCCAGTGGAATACATATAAAATGTGCAGACATTTTTCCATCATCTACTTGGTTAAACAATAATTCGATAAAGAACATGCTGTGTGGCATTGATAAAGGATCGATCAAATGCTTAAATTGCAGATGCTAGCAGCTCTCCTCAATTCACCCGACTCCATGAGCATGTCAAGCATTAAAGACAATGTTGACCCCAATATGATGGATTTATATCCCCACGATTGTTTGTATAAGGTGACTTTTCTTCGTCTTTATCCTTTTTAAGTATATACTAGTTGAAGGTAGATTTCCTGCAGATTGAAGGTAGAAGAACTGAAGCAGCAGCAATTTACTGTTTATAATTAAGCTGGGATTAATGGGATAAATAGTGTTCTTCATTTCATAAACATTTACATTCGTCATTTCATAAGCAGAACTTTTTCTTTGATTGTAACCTATTCCTGCTAAAACATCATGCATCTCTGGTTCCCCTCCTAAGTCGTTACCCTTGGCTTGAGTCTGGGAAAGCCTTTGCTTATTGCTTAATTGCATCTAACTCAATCATCTTTTAACTTTGGATCTTCTTGTTGGTGAACAAATTAATGAACAGATGGCCATGCTCGCCAAGCAATGTGTAGATGCAGATCCCATCCTCCGACCCGACATGAAGCAAGTGGTGATATCCCTGTCACAGATACTGTTGTCTTCCATTGAGTGGGAAGCAACTCTTGCCGGAAACAGCCAAGTATTCAGCGGTCTCGTCCAAGGACGATGACGATGGCTGAAGCTGAACCTTTATTCCTTTATTCGGTTATCCCTTGTCCTGCGCGTGGCTATGTTGTCTCAGACAGTTCAGTGTTCATATAGTAGACCTCATATTATCCCTTTCCCTCTCTTTTCTGATTTTCTGTTTCACACGACAGCTATATGGAAAATTTTTTGGGTAATGTAACACGTGATGTAACTCAGGAGTGGATCGTTAGCAGCTAAATGAAGTATATTATTATCTCAATCTTATGGTATAATATCTCTTTACCAAGTATCTGCTAAAATAAACAACCCAACTTTATTTCAAGACTCTACACTATTAATTCTTCTTACTACTTGCATAGAGAAGCTAGTACACGACGAGGTGGTTCAAAGGACTTTCTGGCATGAAGAACAGCCCAATTGTCTATCAGTAGAACATCACCCTTCTGCCAAGGAATTGCAACACTTTCCTCTTCAAGAATTCTTAAACAGTCATTGATAATATCACCAGGCAATGGTTTACCATCCCCAAATATCACTGCCTTGGTAGGATCATTCCTCTCATCTTCCCAACCGGTGTACGCAGCCACCATACTGTTGAACCAAATTTTGCGATTCCTTGTTCTGTCAAATTTGATAGCTGGGATTGGTCCCATGATTGTTTTCACTCCATCTTCTAACCATTCTAGCTTCATCCCCAGTTTAGCAGCCCTGTTGAAACATTAATGTCATACACTCGTCATCAAACAACAAGAGGCTTCTTCTGTATCCTCTTGCAAATAATCAGCAGATACTACAAAATCCCACTTGCTACTAGCTCCTAATCTATTCAAGTCAGCAACTTTCAAATAAAAGATCGAGTCCTGAAAAACCAGAGCTTCTTACACAAGACTTTGAACACAAACCTTTGAGCAGCAACACTCTTGTCATCTGTCAAAAACGTGGACTTCCATCCCCGTCCAATTGGAGAAGCAGGATTGTCTTCTTCACCCAACACTCGGATATATATCAAACCATGCTCCTCCAATCGCTCCACGAAATCAGGGTACTTCTCTTTCATCTTCTGATACACAACATGGCTCAAGACAATTGGAGTCTCTCCTCCACTCCTTGGTTCCACTTCACAGAAAAAGAACAACTTTGATGGGAACTCAGGAACCTAAACAAACAAACAAACAAACAAATCCCACTTAAGTGTAAGAAATCTAGCACCGAAACAAGATTAAAGATCAAAGCTTTCGACGATTGAACCTGGGCCATCTCATGGTGGAAGGGAATCTTCTGGTCGGGAGGGGACTCATTGGCTGTGAAAACACGACCAACGACGTTGGTCCGAGGGGCGGCTCCACCCACGTACGGTAACTCCTCGAAGCCGAATGCTTCAACGACGTCGTTGAAATCGGAGGCCGACGACACGTCAAATCCTCTGAACAAAACTGCTCCAGTCTCGTGAAGCAACGACTCAAGGTACGGTTTGCTGTTCTTGACAAGGACGGGAAGTGAAGCACGTGCAGGGTTTGGACCGAGAACTGACGGGAACGGAACGGAGCCGTACAGTTTCTGGTGGGGAATTTCCGTCAGCTTAAAAGTCTCGGCCATCATCGCATTTTTTGTCTAAGAAGAAACTTCGTATATAAAGGTAGCGTTTGAGGGGAACGCGCCTACGTGGAGTGTCGGCCCTGTATGACATTTAATTAACCGAGATAGCGTCTAGGTTCGGGGGAAAAGCAATTGTCTAGACCCGACCCTGACCCATGTTGTGATTGGAGCTCCGAATTGAAAAGTCCGCCTATTTCGAAGTTCAAATCTGAAAGAAACTCATTGAAACGGTGAGAGTGTATTGCTTGGCGAGAGTGAAATGGCGAGAAACGAAGAGAAAGTGAACTTGACGAGACGACCACTGAGAGATTTATCGAATAGTAATGGAGGAGCCGGAAGGTTCTCGAAATCGGTGAAGAAAGCGGTTGGTATGGAGAAGAAATCGAAGGTTAAGAAACAAGAAGAAGACGAAGCGGGGGTTCTTGATCGGCTCTTGCTTATTCAGTCCGATGTCTCTTCTCTAACTAGCCAGGTGGACCTTCGAGACCTTTTCGTGGAGAATGAACTTAGGTTTTCAAAATTTGCAAGTTTTATTACTTCAGTTTTGGTATTTAGTCTTTTGATTGATATATAATGTGCCTACATTCGACAGATTGATGAACTTGTTGCGCAATCATTCAATGTGAAGTCGACAGACAAAGAGGGGAGAAAGGAAATTGAGTCTTTTGTGCATTTCTTGTCCGATATGCTTTCTTCTTTGAAGGTTAGTTCATAAGAATATTAGTGTCATTATATTGTAATGGAATACACCGTTTGTCGTATTGATGTGCAAGTGTTCTACACCCAATTTGCAGCCATGGGTGCCAAGACTTCGGAAGGCTCTCTCTGGGCCTTCGGTTGGGGATGAGAACCAGTCAGGACAATGTTTAGCAGGGGAAAGTGTTTCTGTTGTGAATGAAAATGAAAACTTTGAGATAGAAAGTCCTGAGCAAAGCAAGATGGAGTCATTGATCTCTCCTTCTCCACTTGTGTCGTGGCGAGCTGGCTGTGAGAATGAAAGGGGTAGACAATTATTTCTGCTTACGCCTCTTCCGATTGGGAAGACGCTGTCGTTGAAGCGTTACGGTCCATCGAGATCAGTTTTTGAGAGAATTGATTCAAATCCTGCTGTTGACATACCACCCTTTGAAGCAATTTCTGACGATGTAAAAGATGATTTGCTAATGAAGGCAATCCTATCTGAGAACTCTGGTTCTGTTGTTGCTGAAACTAAGAGCAGTCCTGAGCGTGGAGTTGTGTCTACCCCGATGCTCTCAAAAAAACATTGCTCTGTGCTTGTCATGACTCCACACATGAAGATGTCCCCTCCGAAATCTTGTGTGCTGCTGGAACCCATTTACGAATCTTCTAATAAAGGCAATGACAAGACTAGGAAGTCAACACCATTTCCTTTTGGAATTCACACAGAAGTATCTGAATCTTCTGAAAGTGAAGGCTCTGAGAATCTCGGCATCAAGTTTCCAGAGCTCTTGGGTATCCAGTGTGTCTACAAGTCTAGAATGGGGAAGAAAGAGTTAGAGGCATCGCCTAATTGGTCTTTTTCACCTCCTAAAACTTGTGTTCTACTGGAACCACCTCATGATGAATCACTGGACATTGACTCCATTGATCACGCCTCTGCAGTTGCTCCTGTCCTGAATCAGCAAGTAAAGTTGAAATCGTTAGCACATGATATTGAAACTCACACTGGTTGTCATCAAATTAAGAATTCTCACAACCCAGGTATTGGTCTTTATGTTACTGGTTATTAATATACATTATCCGCTGGTAAGTCAAAGGGGCACGATGAATATTACTTGCACAAATGTTTTGGTTTTCTCAACAGAGCCTGTGAGTTCAACTCTTGTAGAAAGCACTCCCATTTGGAAGGAACAAGAAAGCAGGATCAGACCCGGAAAGCGTCCTGGTGAGAATACTCTAAAGAAGGAGCTTTGGACAAAGTTTGAGGCTGCGACCACTTGTGGGTTTCGTTTAAATATCCCGCAATTCCGAGGGACTGCAAAGAAAGGATTTATTGACATGCTTGATGAAGCTTCTTGCGATGGAGAGAGTTGTTCTGCTGGTGGCTTTCGGTAACTTAAGTACTTATCGACTTTTAAAAGCTTGTTGACTTGCCAATCCTTTTACATGTTTGATGTTAAGAAGTGGCAAGAGGCTTTATATACATTCTGTTGTATTACCCACCAAAGACCAATAATTTTGCCGCATACAAGCGGATAAGCCCGTCTAGCTTGGTTCCAATTTCTCTGGAAGAATAACCGTTATCTGGGCCTGCCAAGGCTCTAAAGTTCTCAAAAGCCATTTTCTATCGTTAAGTCCCAACTATGACTATTATGAAGACCCTACTCTCAAAAGCTGGGCTATCCCATCTCAAAGAGCCACCCTTCCATATCCCATCAAGGAGTCTCATAGAGAGCAAACTTACCTGTATTGCAGCAACAAGATCTAACCATGTACAGATTTTAAAATAATACATATTTGATTGAAAGATAGAGAAAAAAAAGTTAATCAACTAAAACATACACTAACATCATGAATAAGATGAAAATACAGGACTCTTGTCCAGCCTCTTTACAGATATTCCTTTCGTTTATCTGCCTCTAGCATGCAGTATTACAAAACCTATATCTCCTAAAATTAGCTACAACCTTAAAAAGACCGACCGTGTATTTATGGTTGACAACTCAGGCATGGCCTTGGGGGATATTTACTAGTTTATTCTATGGAAGAAATCACATCGAGTATCCTGAAATGGACAAATGGTGTTTCCATTTTCTTCTGGTGGAAATTTCATCAAGAACACTCATTCTGACATGTCATCTTCAGCTCCACTTGAGTGGCCATTATGCAGACCATTGTCATAATCTAATCTTCCCATCCTTGATTTCAAAATATGACCCTTCAAATTTGGCTTTGCCTGAAACTCAAAATCAAGTAAAGGGCACAACGGATTCAGATTCAGCACAGATTTAAAACTATGAAATTACAAAAGAGAAGTATGGCCTTACCCTTGAAGGCCCCTCCATTGTATTAGCAATTGACATGTTCCTAACGACAACTCTGGAAGGCACAGGAAAGTGTTCAACCTCATGGCTAGATCTTCCCTCTATGGCTCTCTTCTTTTTCAAAGTAATCTTTGTGGGAAGAGGCTGCAACAAGGTGGATAAGCGATCCAAGTTCAGAAAATACTGAAACTAATACTCCATATTCTTAAAATAATGAAAGCGGGGGTGGTGAAAGTAAAATTTGTGGTGCAAGCATGAAATGAGCAATGACAATAAAATAGTTCAAGTTATTACCAAATAACGAGATTCGGTTTCATCAAATGTGACCACATATGTTGTAGGGTCATTAGCATCATCACCTTGTGCCTGTTAGATCAGTCATGAACAAATATCAGTAACACAATTAAGCCATTCCAAGCTAGGTAAACTCTCAAGGTTTAGCAGCACATACATCCCAGTGGTACTCGCGAACCCAAGTATATAATATATCCTCGCTCTCATCATATATATCCTTTGACAACTGCCATCACAAAAAAAATAATAAATAAATAACATTTCTGCATTTTCATAATAATCATATATCAATATAAGCAGCTTCAAGATTGCAGCTGTAAAATGATATCTAAAATGAAAATTTAAATTTATATATAAAACGAAAATTTAAATTTAGCATCTACCTCATTTGGAGCAGGGGCCATGTATGCCAAAAATTTTTCCACTTTACCAGACACTGAGCCCGTTGTCACACAAGCCTTCATAACAGCCTGCGCACAAGTATAGAGATCCTAGAGTCATTCCCAGATAATAACAGGAGCAATTTTTATCTTGAAATGAAGATGAACAAGAGAAACAAGACACTGTGGCAAAGATCCAAGAGTTGTTCCCAGATAATAATAGAAGAGCTATTTTTATCTCGAAATGAAGATGAACAAGAGAAACAAGACACTGTGGCAACTTAAGAATTAGTGGAACATACAAAAAGAAATAAGATTCTGGAAGAGATCCTAATCACAAAACAATGGATATCAATGAAGTTGCAAAAATATCTACAGTGATTTCCTATGGTGCAAACTTCCGCTAGGAGTATATCAGTGCTGGTTGCATGTTCTAAACCACCTAAAAGTTTTGTAATCTAGGAACTGTCGTTGGACTACAATTATGATGTTTTCATACAAGAGATCAGCTAACAACTTACTTGCGCCTCACAGGCTTCACGAACGGATTGATCCAATTTGCTGTAGCTTTCTGAATCAACAGTTGGGGCACCATCAAACTGAGCAAGGATAAATTTGTCTTCATACCTGGTATAATAGATCAATAACAACTGGTTGAGATTAAAAATCAAGATACTTCATGCAATATGACCATTTTATACTCCTAAAAGTCAAAAATTTTATTCAAACATAAATCAATAACTTCAGTAAACAAGACATTCAGTTGGTGTGTGTTGAGGAGAAGCATTTAAAGCACAGATCCTACTCTTGTGCATCATCTCCGTTACAGCACAAGAAAATTAATGGATATTGGGCAATATTCCCATGGAAAACTATAACTACTTCCAGTTTTTGCTGGATAACAAAAACTCATCAGATAACAATATACCTGTCAAAATCAGGTAGAAGTGGCATAATCTCAACAGGCTGCAACCCTTTATTGGTTGCATGCACAGGGGGTAACTTGCTGACTTCAAATGATTCTTCAATCGCCTTGATTTGTCTCTCCCTTAATCATCCTCAACCAATATTAGCAAGTATTTTTCAAAATATATGTGACTGATATTTTCCACGACACATGTGCCATTTTCTTATCATATGCAGTTTGCAACACAAACCTGTTATTGTGGTTTTCCAGAATGTTGTGGCCTCCCTTCATTTCCCTTAATTCTTTAGCTTGTTTTTCTGTTAGAGACTGTCAAACGCCAATAAATTTGGTTATAATGCAGCCTTCACTAACTTGTAAGCTGAATAACAAAGTAGAGAAGTGCATAGAACATCAACCTGCTTTGCTGAATCTGCACTGAGGGGAGAAATATACTGTGTCTTAACCAGCCAAGAAACACCTTTGTCAGTGGGGCGTTCTTTTCTCCTGATGCCATCCTTTTTCACAGGAGTAACTACATCATCATCACGCAATAATTCCTCATCTTCAGAAGCAAGAGGTGGTCTAGGCCCTTTAGGAGGACTAATGAAATAAGTGAAAAAAAAAACATAAAAATAATCAGGACCCTTATGTTTTAGATACTATAGGAAGCCAATAAACCATCCTTCCCTAGTTCACCCCAAATACTGCACCCAACATATCTCCGCCCAGCACCCACCAAAAAATGGAAAATGACAAACATTAATGCTGACAGAAAAGAGCAGGGAAGTGTACTTGTATACACTAAGATCAAGCAGGTCAAGAGGTATCCCAAGATCTGGCTCAACATATAGTTGGGGTTTCCACATCTTCTCCAACGATGTGATTGTGTATCTTGTAAAGCTGCAAGTAAAGGTGTCAAAGTAAACATAACACTTCATCACTAGAGGTGAAATAAATCTAAGAAAAACAGAAGAATGCATTTCTGAAGAACTTTCTACAACTTCACAACTAACCCTCACTTTTCAACATCAAAAGTTTGAGGAGTTAGCTTCGATCAGTGTGTAAAATTTAAGTCAGAAATCAAATAAACTCGAAGAAAACATCTACAAGCGTATGTATGAAAAACCACAAAGCAGACTTGCATACCGATCTTCATCTCTCTTCAGTTTCATAAACTTTGGTTGGGCACTTGGATCAGGAAGTTCATTCCTAAATCTGTAGCAAACAAGTTGTGAGAAAAATAGAAAACTCAAGTAGTACAATTTTCAGCCAAAATTTCACTACCTAATTCACAAGATCTTGTGTGCTAGAAGAAGATGTCTAATAGATATGAATACCAAAGTCATGGGTCATGGAAATACCACAGGCAAAATATCGAGATTCTTTCCTATGATGAACAAGTCTAGATAAAGTATAACTAAATCTTAAAAAACACATGGAGCACCTACGAATCCACACAACCACTCTCTACAGACGCGTAGGGGACATAGGAAGAATTCCTAAGAACCACAAACTTGATAACACACAGCAAGCTATCTAACAAATATAGATATACACAGCCATGGGTGATGATTCCCATATCTCATACTTTTATCTTATTAATCTTATCAACGTTGAGTCAAATACTATGAGTGACAGGCTATCACAAGTTGGAGCAACAAGTGACAAATTTAACATTCATAGAAATAGGACTATGCTCCAAGAAAACTAAATGTAAAGCCTGCGAAGACAATCCAATAATTTTTAGCAACATACTTCATTCTGCACAAAAATGTTGTAGGCTTCTTTAGCCTATTTTCAGTATCCGCAGTCAAAAGCGGATTGGCCCCTCTATCCCCAGTTCGTGGTCCGACAATGGAACCATGGCCCTTCTGCGCAGATAGCATCCGAGTCTTTTGCAGAATCGAATTCTGTGACTCTTTCAACTGCTGCCTATGCTTGTCTTCATTCCTATGCTTCTCAAACTCTCTCTTCTTCCTCAACCTCCTCTCCTCCTCCGTCTCCATCCTCCCCGGTACATTCATCTTCTTTGCCACTTGGACAACAGGCTGTGGCGGAGGAGGCTTCCGCTTGCTTCCAACCCCATGATTAAAGTTCCCATGATCTCTCCTCTCTCTAGAAAACCCTTTATCTCTATCTACTCCACTCTCCTTAGGAGGAGGCAGCGGGGATTCGACTTCCCCTGGGGGTAGGGTATTACGAAAGGAAGTTGATCATGGATTATTAATATAAT
>JANZXR010000005.1:3060510-3076830 GCA_027575705.1 Erythroxylum echinodendron | reverse complement strand
AACCATCAAACAATGACTCAGCAGACTCATAAGTTGTTATTTTTGTGCTACTTTTGGATATAAATCTTTTTTGATGTGTTAAAATTTTTATTTAAATTAACGAATTTATTCTTTAATTGTTATAAGATGATTTTCAATACATGGGAAAAGAATTTGAATAAAAAAGAAGCAAGAAAGGTAAAGGTTATTTGAATTTTCAACTGGCAGCAAAATAATTGGAAAAAGCTTATCTGCAAATTCTAATTAAAAAACAGATTCGATATATCCAAGATTTTAATTATTTTAGGAATCAAGTTGTTGTCTTTAGGTGAGGGATCGGCTACCTGATTTGGAAGAGAGGTGTATCTGATAAGATAATGACAAGAGAAAGGAGAAGACACTTGGAGAGGGATCATCTTTTACGGGTTTTTTTTTTGCTGGTTTTTGTTGAAGTTTTCAGATTTCTCTTTAAAAGTGCAGTTATGGAGACTTCATGTTCTACTACTTTTCTGTTGAGTTTTACTTCTGTTATGAGTAGCTAAATCCTTCTTCTTGATTGAAGGGGATCACGTTATCATTTAGTATCTGTGAGAATTTTTTAATGAATTTTTCATATTGCTTTTTAGGATTAAATTGATTAATTTATAAAACGTGCAATTAAGAATTGATTGATTTAATTTACAACCAGATTAGTAAGATTTGACGTTTAATTTTACTAATTCAAAATAACAATTAAAATTTTCATCTTTACATTAAGAATTAGAAATTCTAAAAAAGATAATTATCTAGATTAAATACATATCGTATGTGTATTATCTTGCTCATTGATTCTTTTAGTTGTTAAAGCTATTAATTAATCAAACTTAAGACTTATTTAAGTTGTTGATTAATAAGATTGTTTAGAATACATGATCAAACTTAAACTGTATCTAAGTTGTTGCTTAATAAGAGTGTTTAGAATACATGCTTCTATTTATCTAATCTTAAAAAAGAACATCACTCAGTGAGTATTTATTAATGGACTTAATTTTATATCGATGATCCATATTAGTTTAATAACATAGGTAATTCGAAACTAAGGTTCGTTATTAAATTTCCAGACTTAAATATTAATTTTATGAGATTGTTGAATACTGCTCATTTTTTCTATTTTTTTCTCTCACGTATCTTTATTTACTCCATCTAATTCGAGCAATTTTCTCTACATATAAACACTTTACACACGTATTTTGTCTTACGCACAAATTCTTTATTTATCTGCCTTCTTTTAATTTCGGAAATAATTCTTACTCTACCTTTTAAAATATACAAAATCTAATAAAAAAGACATTAACCTTAGAATCAAATTTCATTGTCCTGCTGAACATTTTAATTATTATTTCTACTTTCAGTTACAATTTCACCTTATCATTTTTCGTGAATACAATTAGCAAACCTACATGCGTTCGGCTCAGGTTTCACTTTAAGATTTTCGGAATGCACTGTGCACTTCATTGAAATAATAAAAATAAATGAAAAATAAATCGCCCACCGTGGGGCTCGAACCCACGACCACAAGGTTAAGAGCCTTGCGCTCTACCGACTGAGCTAGACGGGCTTGCTGTGTCCGCTAAGAAATTTTATAAGTAAATTAATGTACTTTCAATAAATCAACACTTGAAGATTTTTTAATTTCATTATTTAGTCTCTTTTTTTTTTTCGCTAGATCATAGCTAAAGGGTAATATAATGCGATTTAGTTGAAAATTACAGTATTTTTGAAAAAAATTAATTACTCTTCTGTATAATATTAATATGAAAATGTAATATACTTTCTTAATTTCATTACATAATTAGACATTCTTATAATTAAGATTAAAATAAGTCAATTCCTTGTAATTGTACGAATTAAAAAAACTCATTTAAACTTAAGTCTAATCAAATATTTTCCCTAAATCCTAAGTTTAACTACATTAAATTAAGTTTAATTTAATTTGACTTTTAGCCACCCCTAGATTTAGCACTTGCGTATAATATCACAAATACTTGGTATTTTATCTTTCTACTAATGACTAATCTTGAATAGCGGGTTTTTGCAGTTAACTCACCCTTACAAGATCGCGACTCTTTATATCGGCCATTGTAACACGTGTCATTCAAGGCATAAGGGGCATGACGACTGGACGTTATCCTCACCTTCCTCCGGCTTATTACCAGTAGTAATTGCTAAGGGTTTTAAACTCAACGGTGGCAATTAAATACGAAAGTTGCGCTCGTTGCGGGACTTAATCCAACACCATACCACACGAGCTGATGACAATCATGCACCACCTGTGTTTTTGTTCCCGAAAACACCCCTCCCTTTTAAGATAATTAGCAACATGTCAAGCTTTAATAAGGTTCTTCGCTTTGGAAGTTTTCATTCTGTACATACCATATCATGAATTAGTAACTGCACTCGGTCTGCAAAAAAAATTTCAATTGTTCCAATTTTTGGATTTTTAAAAAATTATAAAATAATTTATACAATTTTTGTACTTTACTTCAGTCTTATCTTTAAAAATCATAATAATATAACTTTGATATATCAAATACTTATTTATATTATGAATTAAAATAAATTTAATTTCACTAATGAAGAAATTAATTTAGTTTAATTTTGTGCTTGTTTGCATGTCGCCTTCCTTCATTCCAGATTCCTATGTATCTACCAGAAGCTGCCGTCCATTCCCATTTAATCAAAAGGCAAAACGAAGATTACCAAACGAATGGATACTTATGTTGACAATGAAGTGATTAATTTTAATGTTTCTAAGCATTCAACTTAAGGAATCAAGTCGACCCAATGAGCAAAACAACAGCTAGGTGACTAAGCCTTAAATCCATCCAAGAAGTTAAACCCTATGCATGTAAATACAAACTATCCACCTACGCCCTTATGTTCATTTTTAATTCAACTTATTCAAATTAATTAACTATATTAACACCATAAAAATTCCCATTTCCAAATGTTAAAAGGTTTGAAAAATGTGTCCATGTTCTTGTATAAGTTGTGAGGGGAATCAGAACTCTTGTACCCAGTTATGGTATTCTTATCATGTTCCATTAAATCTCATTCACACATTTACTTGGACCCCACATAAATATATAGATTAAATTTAATGGAACAAAGTTGGAACAGGGTAACTGGAACAGAGGATTTGATGGGAGCTGTAAATGGGGGCAATGATTAAAAGACTTAACCGGTTCAGCCGCTTCAATTATAAAAATTTTGAACTGTTTAATTTTTTTGATTCAGTTTTTAACTTTTTACTTCAATTTACTTTAATAATTTTCTTTAAAAGCTAATCAATTTATTGATTAATCGATTAATTTTTATTAATTAATAATTTCTTATAAATCATAACAAATCAATTAATTAATCTCTTTTTAATTAATCCTTATATTCTTAGATAAATAAGGACAATGTTTTTTAATTATATTTCAAATTTTTTAATTTTATTCAATTTTTCACCTATTGTATAACGGTATAATACCATTAAACTTTTTAAACCTCTTATTTTACCGATTTAACTTCTAGTCTATCGGTGATTTGTTCATTCATTAATTAATCTCTTTTAACATAGAATGGATGTATGAATGATGAAATTGGATATAATTAACTAATTAGTATTAGTTCTAAACCAAAACTAGATATATTTGATTTAGAATAGGAATGTATTAGAGTGTTAATCGAATCAAACTCATTATTTAATATTAATTTATTGGATAATTTAACATAATCATATAATTTACTTAAAAATAAAAACGATACGTAATAAATATAATGTATTATCACAAAATAAAGATGACCATATATTTAATAATTTGCTTATAATTCAAGGATTGTTTTATGTTATTTACCTTTGATTAAGTCAAACAGAACAATACACAACCTAACAACAAATATAGACAAAACATAAACTGTTATAACAATGTGTATTTGATTCATTCAATACATGTAAGAAGGTTTTAAATGATCTGGGTTTTCTTCACTTTGTTTAAATTCAATCGAGATCCACGGTTGAAACAATAGAAGCCATGGATGGTCAGCTGAGCAGGAACATAAGCAGAAAACTGAGCAGAGCTATGGAAAGTGTGTTCCCTACAGGGATACACTCCAGAAGACATAGCTCTTTCGACCAAGACGAGGAAGCTCTAAAATGGGCAGCCATTGAAAGACTACCTACATTTGATAGGTTAAGAACAACTATCATCAACTCTTACATGGAACATACCGAGGGAACTACTGCTGTCCCTGAAGCAGTTGATGTTAGAGTGCTCGACGCGAACGAGAGGCAGACTTTTGTTGACAACCTCTTTAAGGTTGCTGAGGAAGACAACGAACGGTTCTTGAATAAATTCAGAGAAAGAATAGACAAGTAGCCGTATTCTCTTCCATTTCTCTACTGCATTACTGCTTCCTTCTTGTTTCATTGCTTACTGTCCTTGCATTATAAACACATCAGAATGTCAGCATACGTCCAAAGTTAAGTTCGAATTGATCGGTTCGGACCTCTCCATTGCCATGCTTGCTACTAACTATTTTCATCTTACAATGGTGTATGTAGGGTTGGAATCCAACTGCCCACAGTGGAAGTGAGGTTTGAGAATTTGACAGTGGAAGCAGATTGCTACGTTGGGAACAGGGCACTTCCTACCCTCCCAAATGCAGTCAGAAACATCACAGAATCTGCTCTTGCTATGCTTGGGATTAGCTTAGCTAACAGAAGAAAGCTTACAATCCTTAAAAATGCCTCAGGAATTATAAAGCCATCAAGGTACTTAAAATTATCAAACTATATGGAAGGTTCTCATATCGGTTATTTTGTAAGATTAGCCAAAAAAAAAAGAAGAAAATATATCTTGATATTTTTATTTAGGATCAATTTGTTTCCATTTTTATTTTTAATTTTCTGTTTTTATTTTCAAATTCAATAAAAATTTGTTTGTTTGAATTTTAATTTCTGTTTTTTATTTCTTCATATTTTTAAAAATTATGAAAAATCATAAAAATTAGTTTTATTTTTTATAATCTAATTTATTATCAATTAGATATATATTATTTAATTATTTAATATATTAAAGTAATTATGAATAATTTAATTTTACTCTATAATTTTATTTAATTTTTGTAACTAAATTAAATAAATTAATCTAATAATTATCAATAAATTAAATTAAATTTAAAATATCTTCAAAATATATAATTTCAAATAAATTTTGATTTAATAATTAAATTATATTAAAAATAAATACTAATCTGTAAATAAAGCTTAAATTTTAAATTATTTGTTTTAATAAAAATAGTTTTATCAATAATTTGCTAATTAATTTATATAAAAGATTAAAATAAATTTCTTTAATTAAAAATAATATATCTTTAAGAATTATCTGATATGTAATTATTATCAATATTAAAAATACGACTACAGTGACATTAACAAGCAAATATAATTTTGATTTAAATAAAAAATGAAAAACTAAAAACTAAAAATGGAAAACAAAAAACTACAATAGAAACATAAAAGTGGAATCAAACGATACCTTAATTTAACAAAATTTTGAATCAAATTTGAATTTAATAAAAAATATTTTAAGTTTTGAGTTTGAAAAATTCAACCCAACCCTTACTAAAACTAAATGAGTATACAATATTTTCTGACTTAACATTATGGTTGGTGAGACCTTGCATATTGTTATCTTTGTCTTAGAATGGCACTACTACTTGGTCCACCATCCTCAGGAAAAACAACCCTTTTGCTAGCTCTTGCAGGAAAGTTGGACCCAAGTTTAAAGGTTCGCAATTAATCAACTTCACATCGTCATCGTCTAAGTTTACTATAGATAAGTTTTTTTTAACACTGAAGCACCATTTTGTTCTAATTGTGGGTTGATCAGGTTGAAGGTGACATAACATACAATGGGTATAAACTCAAAGAATTTGTTCCACAGAAGACCTCTGCCTACATTAGCCAAAATGATGTTCATGTAGGAGCAATGACTGTGAAAGAGATCTTAGATTTCTCTGCAAGGTGTCAAGGAATCGGGACTCGATATGGTAAAGAATTGGATTCAACTAATATCCCAAGAACGAAAAAGACTCAGTCTTTTGTTGCATCAAATTGAAAGGTATGTAATAATAAATAAAAGATTGCTACTCGTGCAGATCTTCTTAGTGAATTAGCAAGAAGGGAAAAGGAAGCTGGGATATTCCCAGAAGCAGAAGTAGATCTTTTCATGAAGGTAAAACCACTAAACAAAGAGTCTAATTTAGATAAACAGATGTTACTCATAAGATTTTAGTCAATAAAGACGATAATAAGTTAGACAGGTTTGAATCCGGTCACTTTTGAGCCAACCTATCTCAATAGGGCACTCAGATCAGCTTGAAAAGCTTGAACCTGTTGAATAAGAAAGAAGATAAAAACTTGAATTTGAGTTGAATTTGGTTAACTTAATTTTCAGGCAACTGCACTGAAAGGAGCTGAAAGCAGCTTGATAACTGATTACAACCTCAAAGTAAGTTGAAGAATTCCCATTACCACAAGTTATATTTTGTTACGTATAATCATGTTCTATGGATTTGGAACAAAACAAGAATCGAAGATTAGTCTCCTTCTGGTGGATATATTTGCCAAATATAGTGTTGTAACTTACCTTCAATCGGTAGTCGTGAAAATTTCTAGGTTTTAATTGGTATCTTTGTAACTGGACAGCTGTTGGGACTGGACATATGCAGAGACACCGTTGTGGGAGATGAAATGATAAGAGGGATCTCTGGTGGACAGAAAAAGCGAGTCACAACAGGTTAATTTGCTATGTTATTTAAGTTATTGTCTTCTTGATTAGTGCCCTCAGGAATCGTAATGGGAGGGACTGAATCCTTTCACGACCCCACAAAAAGTTGGTGTTACTATACATGCATGCGTGGTCTATATCCATTCATCGTACATGTTTTATATCTACCTTAGTTGTTGTCAGGACTTACCTTGTTGAAGGATGATTTATGGAGTGTCATTAAACTATTGCATATATGCAGGAGAGATGCTTGTTGGGCCTACGAAAACTCTATTCATGGATGAGATATCAACGGGTTTAGATAGCTCCACAACGTATCAAATCGTTAGGTGCTTGCAACAGATTGCCCACCTCACTGGAGCCACAGTTTTCATGTCCCTACTTCAGCCAGCTCCTGAAACCTTTCATCTCTTTGATGATGTTTACCTTTTAGCAGAGGGTCAAGTCGTCTATGAGGGTCCAAGAGAGCATGTTATTGATTTTTTTGAGAGATGTGGATTCAGATGTCCTGAGAGGAAGGGGGCTGCTGATTTCTTGCAAGAAGTAAGAAAAAACGAAAACTTTTCTGTTAATATGATCTGTACAAAAAGTAGAGAAACTCTCTATTCATGGGCTGTGTAACAGGTGACTTCAAGAAAAGACCAAGAACAATACTGGGCAGACAGGAGTAAACCATACAGATATGTATCAGTCCCTGAATTTTCAGAGATGTTCAAGAGATTCCATTTGGGAAGTCACCTGCAAAAAGAGCTCACCGTGCCATTTGACAAGTCTCAATGCCACAGAGCAGCTCTGGTGTTCGACAGATATTCTGTTCCAACCATGCAACTGCTCAAGGCTTGTTGGGACAAAGAATGGCTACTGATGAAGAGAAACTCAGTTGTCTATGTCTCCAAGACGATACAGATTATAATCTGTGCTGTTATAGTGTGCACCGTGTTCTTGAGGTCCACAATGCATACCAGGAACGAAGATGATGGTGCAGTTTATGTTGGTGCACTTCTGTTCAGCATAATCACCAACATGTTCAATGGTTTTGCTGAACTTGCACTTATGATCACGAGGCTTCCTGTGTTTTACAAGCAAAGAGACCTTCTGTTCCATCCTCCATGGACTTTTACTCTCCCAGTTTTCCTGCTAGGAATTCCCATTTCAGTCATGGAATCTATTGTTTGGGTGGTTTTGACTTATTATTCCATTGGATTTGCTCCAGCACCTAGCTCGTAAGCACTTTACCAAAAACTTTTCAACTTTCATCCCACATTAGATTAACTAATGACATTTCAGGTTCTTCAAGCAACTTTTACTGGTCTTCCTGATCCAACAAATGTCTGGTGGAATCGTTAGGCTCATTGCTGCTGTTTGCAGAACCGTGATAATCGCAAACACTGCAGGATCTCTTGTCCTCCTTGTTATATTTTTACTTGGAGGATTCATCCTACCAAAAAGTTAGTATCAACCTAGAGAATAGATGTTAACTAGTTTATAAATACATATAACAAATTGAAAGATGATGTAGCTTTATCTCCCATCTCAAGAGTTCTGAGCAATAGCATAGAGTTTAACTACATTTGTAACAGATCAAATTCCAAAATGGTGGAAATGGGCTCACTGGATTTCACCTTTGACTTACGCTTACAATGGCATGGCTGTGAATGAAATGCTTGCTCCAAGGTGGATGAACAAACTGGTATATTTGAATGATGTTGCATTTGGCAATTCAATTTTCAGTGAAGCTACAGAGAGTTAAAGTCGCTGTA
The DNA here is from genome assembly GCA_027575705.1 of Erythroxylum echinodendron. Taxonomy (NCBI): domain Eukaryota; kingdom Viridiplantae; phylum Streptophyta; class Magnoliopsida; order Malpighiales; family Erythroxylaceae; genus Erythroxylum; species Erythroxylum echinodendron. The sequence continues at coordinate 3,068,273 of JANZXR010000005.1, read as the reverse complement.
ATTGCAATTTACAGGCTTCAGATAATGCTACTGCATTAGGTTCAGCAGTGCTTAACAACTTCGACATTGTCTCCAGCAAAAACTGGTATTGGATTAGTGCAGCAGCTCTATTCGGATTCGCAATCTTCTTTAATATCTTGTTTACCTTGGCTCTGATGTACTTTAGCCGTAAGTTCTATTATTCCCTAATCATCTTATTAAATCTCATCTTCTTAATGATGCGCCTAATCTCTTATATGCTAATGTTTGACGTAACAGCTCCTGGAAAGCCACAATCAATAATCTCTGAGGAAACAGCAAAGGAAATGGATGTTCAGGAAGACTCAAAGGACAAGCCAAGGCTACGAAGATCTAAGCAACAGGCAGAGGCATTACCACTGACGTTATCTTCTTCAGATCGCATCAACACTAGTAAGATAATGAAACAATAATGAACAGTAACTCGAGAAGACATGGTGGTGTTTCTTACAAAGACTTAAAATTTGAAAATTTTCAGAAGAAATGGCAATGCAGAGAATGAGCAGTTGGTCCAATCCCAATGGTCAGAGTGGAAATGCTAGTTCTTTTATGGAGACAGCAGCTAATGGAGTTGCAGCAAAGAGAGGAATGGTTCTTCCTTTCACTCCCCTTGGCATGTCCTTCGACTGTGTATCTTACTACATTGACAAGCCTCCAGTAAGTACCTAAGCAAAAGAAACATGTATATTCTAAATTGAAATACAGAAATCAAGTGTTCAACTTTGTTCCCTTAAAAAAACTTCTGTGGACTGAGAATAACAGGAAGTGAAAGAAGTAGGAGATGCAGAGGACAAACTTCAACTACTTTACGAAATAACAGGCGCATTTCGGCCTGGAGTCCTCACAGCATTAATGGGAGTCAGTGGAGCTGGTAAGACAACACTAATGGACGTTTTGGCTGGACGAAAAACAGGTGGATACATTGAAGGAGATATTAAAATTTCTGGGTTCCAAAAGAAGCAAGAAACCTTTGCAAGAGTTTCAGGATATTGCGAGCAGACAGACATACATTCCCCACAAGTTACAGTCACAGAATCCTTGATGTTCTCTGCATTCCTTCGACTCCCTAAAGAATTGCGCAAAGAACAGAAGCTTGTATGTAAGCTGTCCCTTTAACACCTCTTCATAGAACGCAGAATGAAAGAAAAAAGGAAAAAAGGAAACTCTTTCTCTAAACTATTTTAATCTTCATTCAATCAGGCATTCGTGGATGAAGTTATGGAATTGGTGGAGTTGGATAATCTTAAGGATGCTATTGTTGGGATTCCAGGCGTTACAGGGTTGTCCACAGAACAGAGAAAGAGACTGACAATAGCTGTGGAGCTTGTTGCCAATCCCTCGATCATTTTCATGGATGAACCAACGTCTGGACTTGATGCAAGAGCAGCAGCCATTGTTATGAGGACAGTGAGAAACACTGTAGATACTGGAAGAACTGTTGTATGCACAATACATCAACCTAGCATTGACATCTTTGAAGCTTTTGACGAGTTACTCTTAATGAAAAGAGGAGGACAAGTGATCTATTCAGGGCCACTGGGTAGAGACTCTGTTAAGGTCATTGAATACTTTGAGGTGAATATATCTCCTCCAGATATATTAATCTACTAGTTTAACAGACATTATCAGTATCTTATTTCACGAAAGCCAACCTTTTAACAGGCAATTCCTGGAGTCCCTAAGATCAAAGGGAAGTACAATCCAGCAACATGGATGCTTGAAGTGAGCTCAGTAGCAGCTGAAGTGAGGCTTGGAATTGACTTTGCTGAATGCTACAAATCATCATCCTTATATGAGTACGTCAAAAACATAAAATATCTGAGTTCAGTTTTAAATATGGTATTAAGTTTTGTGCGTAACTCGTCTTATTATGAGCAGGAGAAACAAGGCTTTGGTCCAGGAGTTAAGTACACCGCCACCAGGAGCAAAAGATCTATACTTTGCAACTCGGTATTCTCAGTCCACATGGGGGCAGTTCAAATCTTGCCTGTGGAAGCAAAGCTGGACTTACTGGAGAAGTCCTGATTATAATCTTGTCAGATACTTCTTCACATTTTGTGCTGCCCTTATGGTTGGGACTATATTCTGGAGGGTTGGCAAGAAGAGGTCTGTGTCTATATCAAAAGCTCCTACTTTATAGGAACACTCGAAGATATTAACTTCTCATTCGTGTATGATTCAGGAATAGCTCGGGTGATCTTACAACAATTATCGGTGCCATGTACTCCTCTGTTTTCTTGGTGGGTCTCAACAACTGCTCAACAGTACAGCCTGTAATAGCCATTGAAAGAACTGTGTTTTACAGAGAGAGAGCTGCTGGAATGTACTCTGCACTGCCTTATGCCCTTGCACAGGTGAGTTTCAAGTAGATTTACGAAAAGGAACAAACAAATTTACGTTAATAACATTTATGGAATGATGAACTCTCATAATCATATCGGAACATAATCATCTGATGTCGCAGGTTTTCTCTGAAGTACCTTACGTGTTTGTCCAAACTGTATATTACACCGTTATTGTGTATGCCATGGTAGCCTTTGAATGGACAGCAACAAAATTCTTTTGGTTCTTCTTCATCACATATTTCTCATTTCTCTACTTCACATACTATGGAATGATGACTGTTTCAGTCACTCCAAACCACCAAGTTGCAGCTATCTTAGCAGCAGCATTCTATTCCCTCTTCAATCTTTTCTCTGGCTTCTTCATTCCCAGACCAGTAAGTTCATACTTAAACAAGTTTCACTTCCATATCTCAATTTACTAATCACCAAAAAGAAAAAATTTAATCTTTTTCCTCCTCAAATTTCAGAGAATTCCCAAGTGGTGGACTTGGTACTACTGGATTTGCCCTTTGGCATGGACAGTTTATGGGCTGATTGTGTCTCAATATGGAGATGTCGAAGACAGAATTAAAGTTCCTGGTGAACAGTCTGATCCTACAATTAAGTGGTACATACAAAACCATTTTGGATTCAGAACAGACTTCATGGGACCTGTTGCTGCAGTCTTGGTTGGCTTTCCAGTCTTCTTTGCCTTCTTGTTTGCGTACTGCATTAGTAAACTCAACTTCCAAACAAGATAGGGACCTTTCCTATTTTGACTTTAGAACAGAGTTTCAGGTTGGACTCGGACCATACTTTCCTACAGTCGGTCCTGTCTAGCTCATCGCCAGATTAATAATGCCTTTGTATTTCTTGAGTCATGATGAAATGTTTAGAGATAACTTTCTTATTCTAATCTCATAAATCCCTTGTTTTATATGAAAAACTCAAAAAAATCATCATTAACATCCGATAAGCATAATCATCACCATGAAAGCTTTACGCAGCAACTTGAGGCCTGCCGCCTGCTTGTGAAACCCATCTGTCACGTCAAAGAAATTTGTGGTTAGAATTAGATTTTTCCAGGGTGTGTCATTCTTTAATGAAGTCAATTTCAACTAAATTCAGCTAGAGTCAAATGAGACAACGATCATAATTTAGTAATTCCTCTGAACAAGTTTGTGGTCAGTCAAAAAATGTGGTCTTTGAATTTTGATGAGCACTTCATCACGGACTTGTGTAGAGTAAAACTTCCAAGTCCCAACACTTCAATGAAATGAGACTGTGAGATTAGATTCTAACAACTTGTTAGAACCTAACCCCCCAACTTGAAAAGCTCCGCCAATTTGATTGTACACATCCCAAGTGTTTAAATTGTTGATGTGGACAATGTTTGATGAAAGCTAAAGCTTGTGGAGGTCACCACAGGACCAGCGAACAACCATTTTGTCTCCCACCGCCATTTTCGACGGTCCAAAATCCATACTTTTTTTGGTTTTTCAATTCCTCTAAAGTTTCACGTCACAACTTGCACAAACCTTATCCTATACAAACCCTTTTCCTAGTAGATGAGGAAGATTATGTACAAAGCCGTGTTTTTAGATGAAAACTAGCTCGCTAATGTTTCTCAAATGGTTGGTTGGACTCCAACTCGAGGAAGAAGAATGGTTTAACAAGAAACCGCTTGACCATCTACTTTATTTTCAAGAATAGATTTAGTAATTGATGAGAATATACTTAAAAAAAATTTAATAGGTTTAAAATCTAGTTAATTCTTTAAATTTTTCTAAAATTTTAATATTTTGAGTTTGAATTTTTAAAATAATTATTTTAACTTATTTTATAAGTCGTTGAATTGTTTATTTAAAATTTATTATATACACTCACAAATTTATTTGACAATTTAGGTATATAGTGTCAATTTCTTAAAAAATAAAAGGTATAAATTTAATAGGAAAAGATATGATATAAAAATAATAACAATTCAATAAAAATCTCTCTGATACACTTAATGTGAAAATGTCTAATAATACGCATCCTTATTCTTAGGCCTGGCAAAAGTTCGTTTGAACCGATAACTCGACCCTATTCGATCCAGAAAAAATTAGATACAGGTTAAATCGAGTTTATCAATTTTTGACAGAATTTAAACTGAGTTGATCGATTTTTGACCAAAATTAAAATCAAATCTAGATCCGGGTTGACCTAATCGAATAAAATATTCTAATTTTTAAAATTGATCAATACCGAATATTTAAAACCGATTAAAATTGTTCGATTCGAATTTTAAAAAGGCAAAAAAGTCACTGTTTCAAAAAAATCATTACTTTATTCTAAATTATTATCTTAAGTTTTGATTGTTATATACATGTTAATTAACTTGTGTCGTCTTTTTTTTTCTTCAAATTATGGAAGAGTTTGATGGAGGAAGATTTGTTATTTCTTGCATGTTTTATTTGATTTGAATTTGTAGTACGAACAAAGTAATTTACTGGTTTTAGATTTGGTACTCTATTTGTGACTTTGTGGCTTCTTGCTATAATTTTGTTTGAGACATTGAATTTGGTAGTTGTATTTTTGTTTGTTTGAATTTGGTTGTAGACTTACCATTTGTTTGGTTTGAATTGGAACTAAACAACCATAATTTAGCTTTCTTTGCTATAGTTTTTTTATTGATTTTATAGAGAAAAAGAGATGGAAAAAAATGGTGCAATTTAATAGCCTTTTGTTATTAGTTAAAATCAGACAAACTGATTCTAAACTGAATTGCGTATTTTCCAATCCAGTTTGGTTCTGAGTCAGCATGGAAAAAAAATTTAGTTTTAAACTAATTTAGGGTCATTAAATTTTTACTTTTATTCGAATTGTTCGAAACTAATTTAGTGTGAAACTGATTTTTTGTCACCCTAGTTATTCTTAAACGGTGAAGAGGTTATTTCTAGTAGACGAAATATATAAATATATATAAAAATAAATATACAAACTACAAGATATGATATGATGGTAATGATTAAACTAACGTAACATTAGAGGCAGAAATCTTCTTGGGGTCCATATATATATATATATATAAATACACAAACTACAAGATATGATATGATGGGAATTACTATACTAACGTGTATAACATTAGAGGCATAACTCTTCTTGGTTCCACACCATTTAAACCACGTTTCATGTGTGAGGTTGTGAGAAGCCTTTACTCAAATGGGTACTTGAATCCGTCATTTGTCACAAATCACTTTCATTAAGAAACCACAACAAATTGGGAGGACTCTATTGCACGCGAATGATTGAATGTGATTAATATATGATTTATAAATTATAAAAATAGATTAAGACGAGGATCTTTATTATGAGGCTTAACAAAACCGACCAACTCTCACCTACCCTTTGTTATCACCCACAAGGATGTGCAAACCCAACTACTTCTTGTTATGGTCGCATCATCCATCTCTACTGGAATAAGAAGATGCCATGTGAACATGGAATTGAAAGAAAGCTTGAAAGCTGAGAAATGTAGGTGAGTGGTAGTACATATCATTGAAGTATCAGAATTATAAAGGAAGTGGCCCTCTGCTCTGCACAATTTGATTGTAACGACAGCAGTAGTTGTCAAAGTTACTGTTTCTCACAGTTGGCTGCAACTTGCGTAGGTTTGGTTGCAGGTCAGTGGCCAAGTAGAGGTCCGACGATGATCACTAGACCTTGGCTTCTCTCCACCTACTATTTATTTGCTCAGACATGACCTCCCCCAGATTCGTATGTTAAATATGGTAATTGAATATTATTTTTTATATAATAAAAAATTAAAATTTTTATATCCATCCATCCATGACAGTAACAGCTTCGTTCTTTAGGATTTGTCATTTTGGTGTTGATACAGAGAAAGCCGTATCCAAATCCTACAACTTGATCTTTAGCTGGTGATGGAAATCGAAATATTCTGGGAGGAGTCCCCAAACACATGTTTCTTTCTTGTCATTCTCAGATTCTACGCTGGAAAGTGTCTTATTCCATGGATTCTCAAAATTCTTTCTTCGGATGGATTATCTCATGTTGGCATGTAAGAAAATGACAAGGTTTCGTAAGCAAATATCGAAGATTGTCTTTGGATAATTATCTTAATAATTTAAAAATAATACGTTAAAAAACAAAAATATTACTAAGTAATTATATTATTAAATTACTTACTTAGACATAAGCACAAATAAAGCGGAGATTTCGGGAAGCTATAAAATATTGGTGAGTAAGGTTTAATTTGGAAGAACGGTGACGATTGATAAATTACTGAAATCAATTTATTAAAATGATAATTTCTTATTCTTAATAAACACTTATGTAATTGGGATTATTATTTTGGTAACTGCTAAAACGTAAAAATAAATATTTCGCAAGTGTGATTGGGATTGCTGAAAAGATATAAAATAACAAAAAAGTCTATTAATTTAATAAACTATTAATTATTGTATGAATAATTAAAAAATATATTATTAGTCATATAAATTTAAAATTATAAAAAATAAAATAAGAAAATATAAATAAAATAAATATAGTAAATAAATATTTTATAAAAATATATTATTAGTCATATTAATTAAGAGTATAATGGAAAATAATACTTATAGTGAAGATTATTAATGGAAAGTAAAATTTTCAACACAGAAGTAATTTCCTACCGTAACCCTTTTTCTACTTATTGATATTTACAGTAGTACCGTGGTTTTCTCAAATCTTCAATTGTTCACCGCAAATCCAAACATATAATTACGTTTAAAAACTGCGATAAATAAGTACTTATTTCTACTGCACTGTAGATCCAAACGCAACCTAACTCTATTTTCACTCCAAAAGGAAGAGTTCGTTTTGGACTTGTTTACATATAAAACGACAATTTGGATAGGTTAAATGGTGCGGAGTCGAGGCACGTGACATTTCAAGTTTCACCACCTAACCTATTGCATCACTATATCGCTATGCACAAGAACCATAAGAAATCACGCATCACCAAACAATCTCAAGATCACAACCACAAATCCAAGCATTCCGATGTAAAGCCACGAACGCAATTATGTCCCACGAGGGTCTTTACTGTCTGTTTGGTTACTGTCTCTAATATACAGAGACTGAACGAGACAGAAATTTAGAGACGGAACAGAGCAGAAATTGGAGACAGTGAGCTGTTTAGTTATGATGGACAGAACAGACACAATTGTCTCTGTCTCGAGGACAGAAATGTGTTTGATTGTAGGGGACAGAACATAAAAACAGTTCCTATGACGAAAATACCCCTATAGTATAATATGATTGGAAATATGTAATTTATTGATTATTTTATAATTGTATCAATATTTATTTTAAGTATATTTGTAATATTTTAATAACGATGAAATAATTACAATATAATTAATTAAATTATTA
>JANZXR010000005.1:3040937-3060410 GCA_027575705.1 Erythroxylum echinodendron | reverse complement strand
TTATTGTTTTTATTTAATTACATTACATTATATTTAATTAAAATATTATTATTAATTAATTAAAATATTATAATTAATTAATAATATAATTAAAATATTTATAGGAAGGGGTTTTCTTGTAAATTTATGTGTGTGTTTTGTTTCCGTCTCCGTCTCCGTTTTCTTGTTCTCTGGTTTTGGAAGGAACAAAAATTTTATGTCTCTGTCTCCAGAGTCGGGACAAAAATTGGTAGGGACAGCAAGCAAACAGATCGGGGACAAAATTTTTCTGTCTCTGTCTTCTGTCCCCACCCACAGTTAAGACAACCAGGGTGAGGGCACAGAGGTAATATTCAGACAAATATCAGTTGATACTTGTCATTTTCTATAGAGAGAGAGTGATAATGAAAGAACGTTCAGACACGTTTATTAGGCTGCTTCCTTGCTGTTTCTCTGAACGCCATCTTCAGCCCCTGTCTCTCTCTCTCTCTCTGCCTGGATTTTTGGGTTTGTTTGCTTAAGAGAGAGAGAAGAGGAGAGACTAAAAAAGCAAACAAGAAGGAAGCTTTTCTTGTGCGCGCGTGTCATTCCCTGAAGACTCTCTCTACTGTCTATTATATCGTCTGGTTTTTCTATCTGAAACGCAGTGAGATCGGTCCACTGCTTATAACAACCGAAAGACTCTGTCTTTCCTTACACGTCCTATCGCTATGATCTCGTTGGACAGAAGCAGTTTCTTGGTAAGTATAAACCAAACTCGTTCTTTTTCCAAATTCAGCTTCTCATTGTTGTTCAAACGATCTGGTACATCGTTTTCCTATCTCTGCATTTCACATCTTAATCTACAAAGTCTGGATTTTTCACGTCCTTGTTCTTCTTTAGGCTCATATCCGTTGCTGGGTATTCTTCTTTTTCACATCTTTTACAATTAAACATGTTATATGGTTAATGCATGGCCTCGTGTTTGTCGAATAGCTTCCCGTCGGTCTAGCAGATTTTTGTCTTTTTGCAATGAAATTTGACCGCTTTGCGTTTCTGTCCTTTCAGTGTCTATTGATGATATCAAGATTATTAATTTTTAATTTCTGAAACCAACTTTGATCCTATGATGATATCAAAGTTATTAATTTTTAATTTCTGAAACCAACTTTGATCCTATGTCTTAATGTCTCATGCTGGCCCTTTCAGCGTCTAATGAGTTCGCCTTATCTTTGTCTTATTTGCTTTTCTAGCTTTCGTTTCTTGGCTTTTTTTCCCCTTTGGATCTCTCGGAACTTGTCACGAATTCTAACTTGCAAAAATTATGAAAAATTGAAACTTTTTAAATCCAACTGCATTGCGAAAGTTTAGATTCCATTTTCAGTTTGCAGCTCTCCTCGTAAGACCATTCAGATGAGATTTTGCCAAAAAAAAAAAAAAAGAAAATCAAAAGTTCGATTTTTTCATGAAGAAGCGGAGTAGTAAAAATTTGTTGGATTCATGCCAATCTAGATTTCTTCTCGATTCGTTTTATCAAATACTGTGCTTGATAAAACGATGTCTTTTATTCGTGTGTCGAACAGAATAACAAGAGCATCTCAGGCTCTTGTAGCCCTTTTTCAGGGAGGCATAGAGGGCTAGTCCCATCAGCTCCTTCTTCATTGAAAATCGTAGCAGCTGTAAGTTCCGATAGGGACTTAAACGGCAGTGTAGTTATGGAGAGCACATTGAAGGCTTTAAGAGATGGAGCGTCTGTTGTTGAGATGGACGCCAAAACAGCTGTTGCCGGCGGGGTCCAGGATGTTTATGGCGAGGACACAGCCACCGAGGACCAGCTTGTGACACCCTGGGCTCTCTCTGTTGCCAGGTAAGTTTTAACTAGCCATATGTTTTTGCTTAATGGATGTCGATATCGCCAATGTTTCTTGCCGGTCGTTGGTTTAGGCAATATTTAGTTTTATTTTCTATGGACTACTTGGCTTGTTGAATTTCACATTTTCTTTGTCACGATTCCAAGTGGAACTTCGACTATGAGTTTCATTTACTCAAAAGAGCAACATATGCAGCAAGATTAAATACTTAATCTAGAATCTTTTCTGGCAATAATTAACCCCTGAAACAAATTCCTTTCTTCCTCCCTGTCTTGCATTCTTCAATGTCCCTGATAAGTTCTTATATCTGTTTCAGTTTAGGCTCCTTTTACTGGTTCTTCTTTGTTGTCCTTCTTTGAGAACCTATGTTGCTACAGCTGGTTATGGGTTAGCCTTTTTTCTTTTTCCTGACTGCAGTGGATACACTTTGTTACGAGATCCCCACCATAATAAAGGGCTTGCTTTCACTGAGAAGGAGAGGGATGCTCACTACCTGCGAGGCCTTCTACCCCCAACAGTTGTTTCTCAGGAGCTCCAGGTTTGATGCCATATTTATCCATGTTCTAGTGGTTCTTAAGTTCGTATTCCAATCTTTTGATGAAACACATTTAATCTTTCTTCTACTTATCTTTATCAGGTCAAGAAAATGATGCATATTATACGCCAGTATCAAGTTCCACTTCAGAGATACATGGCTATGATGGACCTTCAGGTAATGGCACATTTCTTCACCTCCCTTGACATGAGATGTGTATTAAGTTTAAGTGATTGAGTTAATTTAGACTTGCAAGTCAGAAGCATAAACCTGAACATGCAAATACTCGTGAGAAAAAAATGCATTCCATGCCTCATTTTGTTCTTTGGTTGAAGCAATATTCTTGGACCTTAACTAGATGTTGCCTACTTGGAAAATAAATTTACTACTGTAATTGCAGGAAAGAAATGAAAAGCTGTTCTACAAGCTTGTTATTGATCATGTTGAGGAGATGCTTCCAATTATCTACACTCCAACTGTTGGTGAAGCTTGCCAGAAATATGGTAGTATATTCAGCCGTCCTCAGGGGCTCTACATCAGTTTGAAAGAGAAGTACAACTTCTAATCCTAGCTTATAATATGGCCAAGTAATTCCTGTTACACGCTATCTTTCTTTCTGGTTAGAAGCTTACCGATTGGCTTTATGCAGAGGAAGAATTCTTGAGGTGCTGAGGAACTGGCCTGAGAAGAACATTCAAGTAATTGTTGTCACTGATGGTGAGCGCATTTTAGGGTTAGGCGACCTTGGATGCCATGTGAGCTCTTGACTAAAAGTTTCAAATAATTTACTTCTGCCAGTTTTCTATGCTTTTGCATATCTCCCTCATTCTCACTTTCACAAGCAATACACTTGCATGTTCATTCATATGTAACTGACTTAGTCCTGTTATTTATAGGGTATGGGAATCCCTGTGGGGAAACTTTCCTTGTATACAGCACTTGGTGGAGTTCGTCCCTCAGCTGTAAGTAGTTAAATCAGTTTTTAAGTCTGTCTCCGTCTCGCTCGGTCTCAATCTTGATACTTTAGTCTGTCAGGATATGTGACCTAGATAAGCTGCCTTTTTTGTGATACCAAAATTTTAAAAGAATCAATAAGGTTTAGAATATGGGTCTGATTGCTCTATTATTGCCTTTAAGGCTTGAGCGTCCATATTGCAGAATTTAGACTATGTGATATTGCTGTCTATGAACTCTAGAAAGTTTTCATGTTGTTTTAGTACTTCATTGCTCCCATAATTTTTATAGTTGATGTTTGTATAAGGTACTAATTGGGAATGAACATACAGGAATAGAATGTGATCAGCATTCCATTTTGCTTAATCTTCCTTAAAATCATCTGAAAAGTAATTACTCATGGCTGTTTGACAGTGCTTACCTGTGACAATTGATGTGGGCACAAACAATGAGAAGCTGTTAAATGATGAGTTCTACATAGGGCTCAGGCAGAGAAGGGCTACTGGACAGGTTATAATCCCATCTTATTTGGATCTTCTCGTCGCATTTAAACTTACACTTACATTTTTTTGAAATGGTTTCTCTTTCTTTTGTATTCTTTTTGTAGGAATATGCTGAACTACTGCATGAATTCATGACTGCAGTCAAGCAGAATTATGGTGAAAAGGTCCTAATTCAGGTATTTTGCCAGTTACTATCTTTCAAGGACCTCATGTTTTTATTTGTTGTTTTGTTTGATATGGATTGTTTATTTGCATGCATTGATGTAATCGTAAACTTTTCAGTTTGAAGACTTTGCAAATCACAATGCTTTCGATCTACTTGCAAAATACGGTACAACTCATCTTGTTTTCAATGATGATATTCAGGTAAATACCTTTTACAAATACCTCTCATTAAAATTTTAAGGATGTTTCATATGCAGTCTTGTAACTTTCCTTATATTTCCTTTTAAATTTCAGGGTACTGCATCTGTGGTCTTAGCAGGACTTATTGCAGCTCTAAAATTAGTCGGAGGGACCTTAGCTGACCAAAGGTTCTTATTTCTTGGTGCTGGAGAGGTGAGCTGATGCTACATTGTATTGATAATGTTGAATCACCTAAAAATTGAAATTTTCACTAAAAATAAGGAAAATATTTTAGGATTTTGTGGATCTTCAAGAGTTGGAATCTACCAAAGCTGAGATAGGCGAAAGCAAATTCAGTGTCTTCAAATATTTTGATAGTTGCTTATGTAGTTTTTTCAGATATCACGTCTATATACATAGCCCTCAAAACAACACTGACAATATCAAACCACCATCTGCATTATTTTCGCTAGTTGTATGGTAATAGAAACACTTTTGTCTTAATCTCTGCAACTATCTGCTTACAGGCTGGCACTGGAATTGCTGAACTCATAGCCCTTGAGATGTCTAAACAGGTCTGGTTGCATAATCCTTGACATTTTTTTTTTTCCTAGAGAGAGTGAATATAGGTATCGAATAAATTGAAACAGTTGTAATTGAAAGATGACTTTTAAATGCAGACGGACATGCCGCTGGAAGAGACTCGTAAGAATATTTGGCTTGTGGACTCAAAGGTAGTGGCCTGCTATTGCTTGTAGCTTTTGTAGCATGCTTGTTTGCTTCATTATGTTCGTGTTAACTAATCCTGTAACTTGCAATTTAATTTGCAGGGATTGATTGTTAGCTCCCGAAGAGAATCACTCCAACATTTCAAGAAGCCCTGGGCCCATGAGCATGAGCCTATTAAAACTCTTTTGGAAGCTGTTAATGTGCGAACTCCGTCCTTCTTTCCCCTCATCCTTCATTTTCTTAGTAAAGGAAAACAATGATGTCTTGTCTCTTTGTTGTCTTCTCTTATGTCGTCAGGACATTAAGCCTACAGTGTTAATTGGAACTTCAGGAGTAGGAAGGACATTTACACAAGAAGTGGTTGAGTCTATGGCCTCCTTCAATGAGGTAAAGTTCTGTATATTCATTCACTTCTGTGTTGGATAATGTTCGGAAGGATAACTTAACTTTCATATGTATGCAGAAACCCGTTATTCTCTCCCTTTCCAACCCAACCTCACAGTCTGAATGTACAGCAGAAGAAGCTTACAATTGGAGCAAGGTAATGCTAGTAGTATATGCTAATCTATCTCCTTACAAGTCTGTTTAATCAGCTATCTTCGGAGCGGAAAGTTATATAGGTTTCCTTCATTAAGTAATTTGATGCTTATGTACTATCTTCCTCTCATTGTCATGCCCAGGGTCGTGCCATTTTTGCAAGTGGGAGCCCATTTGCTCCTGTAGAATATGAGGGGAAAGTTTATGTCCCTGGCCAGGTAGGATTTAAAGCCCAAGTGACTTCTTAAGTTTGGTGGATATGACATATATATTAATGATCATTGTTTCAACTTCCCCTTCTTGCAGGCAAATAACGCCTACATTTTCCCTGGACTTGGTCTGGGATTGCTTATGTCTGGTGCCATACGTGTTCATGATGATATGCTTCTGGCTGCCTGTAAGTGCCCGATTGTAGCATTTCCAAGATTAATGTTTTTCGAGAGTAACGTGGTACTTTAAGGCAATGAATATGGAAAGATTGTAACTAACTTGCATCTGCGTGCATGTTCACTTGGTACAGCACAAGCTCTGGCTTCACAGGTAACGCAGGACGACTTTGACAATGGACGCATATACCCACCATTTACTAACATCAGAAAGATTTCAGCACATATTGCTGCAAAAGTGGCTGCTAAAGCTTATGAACTTGGTAAAACCTCTTTTCGCTATGCTTCTGATACATCTGCTATTATAATGTGGTAGTGTACACCTATAGGTGCATGTTGCTTATCTATCAACCTTGAACAGGTTTGGCTTCTCGCCTCCCTCAACCAAGGGACTTGTTGCAGTGTGCTGAGAGCTCCATGTATAGCCCTTCATATCGTAGCTACCGGTAAAAGGGGCCGGCTGGGTTGTCGTAATTTGTTACTTTAAGTTTCAATACAGTCCTAGGAAGATTAAAAAAGCCAGGAAAAACAAAAGATGATGAAGAAAAAAGAACATGATTCAGTTTCAGTGATAAGTCAGTTTCATTTATTTTTTCCCCATGTCCTATCCTGTAAGTCACATGGTGGGTAAAGAAGGAAGCTTTGATAGGTGCTGTTAGTTGCATCAATGGAAGTATCAGGAAAAAGGTTGTTGTAGACTTTCAAACATTTTACATGAAAAGTGATTCAAATTCTTGAAAGTGACAACACTCTGGTGACCTACCATCAATCACAAAGGCCTTCTTGGTGGTTGGTAATATCAGATCAACATGTGTATGTAGTTACTCTTGTCAGTGCAAAAAAAGAAAAAGAATGACAGTTCAAGGGCCTTGAGGCCGATTTCCATAACTCTTCCTGGTTTGATGTCAATTGGGCTTAGATTATATTTTCTCACTCAATACCAAATGTTTGGTAATAGGCTCTGTATCTTAGTTTTTGGTCATCTAGATTCCTTCTTTGACTTTTGCTTGTGGAGAAAACAACTTAAAAGAAAAACTGGTCAAAGAGAATTACAATTGTGATGCAACTTATAACTAAAAATTGAATTTTAACTTTATTTTACTCAACCTTTCACTATCAGCATACATTATTCTAGAATTAAAGATAAAGATATGTCAATTATTCTTAAATTCTCCAATGCTCTTGGACAAAAGAAATTAAAAGAAGCATCTTGTTCTTAGGCTTGTTAAGGTTGGACTAAGTCTATCCTAACCTATTGAGAGTCAAAAGCATAAGATTTTTAGGTTTTAATTGTAATTAATTATTAACATTTTATTAAATATGATTTTAATTTTTTTCAATTATTTATTTTACAATTTGACTCAGACTGACTGTCTATTATCCGTACACTTTAAACCATTGTTTTAACCAAAAGTTAAATCGCTAAGATAAGAAATTTAAGATTTAAAAGGTTTAATTAGTATTTTAGACATCAAAAAAGATTGAATAAAATTAAAGAATTTGAAATATGATTAAAAGATTTTATTCTTACCTATTTAAGAATTTAAAGTTTAGTTAAAAAAGATATTGTTAAACAAAAATTAATTCAATTATTTTAGTTTATAAGGACTAATTAATTATTAAAAATTGACCGATTAATTAATAAATTGATCAATTTTTTTAACAATACGAGTTATTAGAAAAACGGTTGAACCAATTAAACTGGTTGAGTTTCTTTACCATCGAGATAATCAAAAGAACTAAAATGTCTTCCTCTAATTAAAGCTTAAATTTCGTAAATCATTATTTACGCCATAACTTTGTCGAGCACTCGTCATAATTAGCTAATTAAGAAGATGTTTAAGGAGAGAATCTTGAAGGTACTCATGGGATGGTCAAAAGCTTCTTATGTTGCGTTTTGATCTGCGATGTAGTGAAAATAAGTATTTATTTATTGTAATTTTTAAATGTAATCATATGTTTAGATCTGCGGACAAACAACCAGAAATTGGAGAAAAGTATAGTATCATCGCAGAAATCGATAAGTAGAAAGAGAGTTGCGATAGAAAGGTATTTATGTAGTAAAAATTCTACTTTCTATTAATAACCTTATGATAGTTATTATTTTCCATTATATCCTCAACTAATAAGAAAATTAATAATGATAATTAGTATTTTCTTATTTTAATTTAATATTTTATTATTTATAATTTTAAATTTGTATAATTAATAATATATTTTTAATTATTTATATAATAATTAATACTTTATTAAATTAATAGGCTTTTTAGTTATTTTATTTCTTTTCAGCAACTGCAACTGTAATTATCAAATACTTATTTTTACGTTTCAGCAGTTACTAAAACAACAATCTCAAGTATATAAATACTTATTGAAACTGTAATTATCAAATACTTATTTTCACGTTTCAGCAGTTACTAAAACAACAATCTCAAGTATATAAATACTTATTGAAAATAAATACTTATTACTTTAATAGGTTGATTTCAGCAAGTTATCAACTGTGATCACTCCCGTAAATCAAGCCTTAATCTTTCAAATAAATAATGGATGACTGACTAGAAAGAGAGCTCAGTTCTCCTACGGCAGTCAAGCGATCGTTTCATACAAAGACACGACAGAATCACATAAATTCCCCAGGTCTTGGGTTGACAGATTCATTTTGTGTTTATCCAAAGACTTAGAACCACATAAAAATTCTAGGTAGACACATTACATGATTTCATAAAATTATAAGCATGTCTTTGTCCAAGTTAGGCATTTCAACATTGTCCTTTCTGAGCAGCCATCTTTCTTTCTTAATCCCAGCCACCTGTTCCCAACTTTCTCGGGTCAAAATAAGCAGCTTATCATGAGCAGGTCTTTTACCTGGAAATCATGGAAGCAAAATGGTGAATTACTAAGCTCGTCTTTGATCAGTTATCCACTTATTGTCCAGTGCCTAAAGTTCAGTTTGAATTTAACATTTACAATAGAATATAAGTTAAACTATAATATTTTGATGCATTCAAATTAAACCCGACGTAGCAAGTCAATGTTAACAAAACGTTATTTTTATATTTTTAAAATAAAAAGTGAATCATATTGTCACATAATTATTTTTTAAAATAATAAATATTATAGTTTTCATCTATAATATTTTTAAGTATTCAAATAAAACTTTAAAATTTTCAAAATGTTCAGAATATATTTTAATTATACAAAATTTTTAAGTAGTGTGCGTGACAGCTATAATTTTTTTTTGGTAATTGCAAGAATCAATTGTGTATTTTATTATAATCTTCAACGTCATTTGAGAGTGGACTCTTGGGGCTGTGTTTCATGTAAAGTGTTTTCATGTGAAGCGTGAGGTGAATGGTTGTTGTTTTTGGGTGTGGAAAAACGAAAATTAATGTGTGATTTGGCAGCTGAGTTTATTGGGGTTATCTTAGATGATTTTTGTAGCTGATTTTACGTGATTGGAATCCACTTTGTAGCAGCTTTTTTTTCCGGCCTTTGAACGAAAATGGTGAGCTGTCTTTGTGGTTGATTTGGAGTCTCGGTAGCTATGATTTTCTGTGGTTGTTTTGCATGTTTCTTGAGCTGTTACTTATGGTCAACAGTGTGGTTTTTGTTGGATTGATTGGATATTAATTGTGTGCAAAAATTTTCAGTAGTTGGTGTGAATTTTGCAGTCCAAAATTCTACAACGTTTCGTATTGTTTAACAATTCAAAGATGAGATGATTGTTGTTTTGCTGAGTTTTTGTGATTACTGTGTATGGGATTTTTCTGAGACATTATCGAAAGTTCACAGCCGCATTCTTAGTGGACAACGTTTCATTCTTTCATTAATGAAGCATTATATTTAGAGATGTTATTTTTTATCTTTAAGTGTTGTCTTTATTTATGTCTTTATTATTTTAATCACTTGAGTGTTTTATTGTTATCTTTATTATCAATCGTTGTTGAAAAAATCTTCTATTAAAATTAACATAAAGTGGTTGTGTTATTGAATATGAAATACTTTCACGAATAGTAAGGATGATGGATAGTATTTAGGGTTGAATGGTATCGGCTCAATAAAACCCTGTATAAATTATTATCGTAGTGAAAATATTAACCTGAATAAGGCCTTTACAAACGTAAGTAAGATGTACCGAATTGTGTTAACAAATTCGGTGTTGATTTATCTTTGTGAATTTAATTTTTCTATTTTTGATTATGCTCAAAATGATTACGATCAAATAAGAGATTTTGCGAAACTAATATACCCTTTCGGAAATTATCAAACCATATCAAAAGTTATTTTGTATTAGGTGTAGAAAGTATCAAACATTTTGTGATAATGAAATGCTATCTTCCACGAAGTGAAGTCGATTATAATCCCAAACACGAAAACTAAGAAAAAGGATTAAAGGAGATAAGTTAGAATATAAGAATTCCTTTTTATCTTTTTGGGTATGTATGTGACAGAATTTGTTTACCAAAGTTTGATATTTGGGATAATGAACTCTATCGTACATTACCTTATCCAATAAGTTGTTTCTAAATTGCATTCTTCATGTGTTTGATATGTCATATGTGTCAATTTTGATGGCTTATAAATATCTATCAATAGGACAAAATCTTCCCAAGTAACTTGAATGCTTATGAATGTTCTTCACGTGTTGTTTAAGCTTATGACCATATTAAGTCCTCTTCCAACCAGAAACCCATTGAACTTTTAAGCTCTTAGCATTAGGAGTCCAACAATTAAAGCAAGCTAGAGCTTTCACTGTAATTCACACGTTGAAAGAGCCATGTTAGCTAGCTCCTAACTCCAAGATATTAGGTTCAGTACACCACCAAAGTCTACAACAGTAAAAGCGACTTAAAACATGACTTCCCTGACGAGACAGAAGCTCTCGAAGAAAGGAAGGAACAAGCAAACACAAGAACACCACGAATCCTCCTCTACTGTTTTTGCCTTGACGTGGCTATAACACATCTTCACATTTTCTAACTTAAGATTCTAATACACATTGACTCAACATCATTAGGATAATACATAGCAAATCTGAAAACCCTTTGTGCTAAATTGAATAAAGGGTCTGAAATTACTGAGAATCTTGCACAGGGAATCGTGGAAGATCTCATTGGAGATATTATAGTTTTATGGATCATATGTTCGAGGAAAGTGGGTTGGCTCTAGGTCATCTTTGAACATTTATTTCTACCAAAAAGAAAGTGAGAAACAACGAAAGGCCTGCCAAAGCTTGACTTTGTTCCGATCTTCTTTTATCCACAAGGGTACGTGGCAATTTTATAATATATACATGCAAGCTGCACCCTTCTTTATATCCACTTGCCCATTCACACGGCCGTACAAATCAATCTTTACCATTCTCTTTCTCTCTTTTCTTCTTTCTATACATGTTAAGATAAGGTTCTTCTTGATTAGCTTATCTTGGGGCTACGTATTCTATTGGTGAACCACATAAATATCTCTTCCACAAGCATGTTTCGAGGCAATCTCATTGTATATGTCCTTTTTACCCTATTAAATTTACATAGAGCTGTCTATGCCTGTAATCTAATTTTGACAAGGATGGGTATCGAGAAGCGTGCAATACATTTTTTTTAATTAAAATGAGAGAGGAAAACAACAATACGAAAAATGAGAAAAGGGTCATTTCCATATTTTAGCTTTGGTTCATCCTCACCATGACAAAGGATCATGATCAAGAGGATAAGCATATGTTTTAGACCTACTCAGTGAAAAGTCATGCATTGGTTGTTGTTGACAGAGAATATATAAAATTAATTGAGTTGACTTTACACAATAGCTTAAATTATTGTGATGAAATGATCACGTAATATGGTATTAGAGCCTCTATAATTAAGCAATTGTGAGTTCGAATCCTATCATTTACCTAGTAAATTAAGCACAAGGTAAAGTAGGTCTGTGCAAGTTTCAAGCCTAAAAGGATTTCACTTGAGGGGATGTGTTAGAGAATATATAAAATCAATTGAGTTGACCTTACACAAAAGCTTAAGTTATTGTGATAAAATGGTCGCTTAACAGTTCTCCTCAAAGAAAAAGAGATAATGTTGACAAATGGAAGTGCCCTAATTAATTTTAACTCTTTATTTAAGACTTTTTTTTATAAGAAGTATTGAGTTCGAGTTACAAAAAAGAGAAAGAGAGGAGAAATTTTTTCTGTTGATGATTTTCTAACCACTTGGGCATACTCATGCGGACGTCTCGCTTCCAACAGCAATGTGAAAGTTGAAACTACTAAGAAATTTAGAGCTGCTGGAAATTTGATGTTGAGCAGGGCCAGTGATTAATCAATAACTAACCAATCTGTATGTAACGACTCTGTGTGTGCAGAAGTATACAGGCTATGTAGAGACTTGAAAAATCTTAAGATTCTAAATTTACCTTCTCTAAAACTATTGGAGTAGGATCTTAAGGGTTAAGATTAGTCCGACGGAATCAGAATACTTAATGTATATAAAAAAAAAGATAATATTTTTTTAATAGACGTATGTGAAACAAGCTTGTCGTTGTTAATTCAGTATTAAATGCTAAGAGTTATCTTGGAGAAGCACGAAAGATAATTAAAGAAAGATTAAGACACATGATAAAAGGACGGTCGATGTTTAATGAATCACTTATTATATTTTATGTAATTATTTTTTAAAACATATATTAATTATTAAGTTGGTGTTAGGTAACATCATCTAGGAACTTAATGAATTAATGATCTTTGACGATTAAGAACATGCTTCTATTCCATCTCCCATGTACCAAGAAGCTATCATAAATAATCTAGACAAACTATATTCATAAAATACAAATTAATCGTATCTAATTGAGATATATTAAATAACGATCAGTCTAATCCTATCTAATTAATATATATTAACTTAATCCTACTTAGGGTAGGTCCAAGCTCTACACCTACTACAGCCGGAATTTTACTTCGTGGACAGAGAGTTGAGGTGGGGATGTAATTGATTTGACACCTAATCTACATTTAAGCAAAATTAAGCAAAATATCTTTTGACTAACACAATGATTAGTGCCCAGTGTCCACTCATGATCATCAAAAGTAAAACACTAGTTACTGCTGTTCGGTAGACATTTACCGCTTTTTTTGTAATCGTCCATGTTCATCCCCTTGCAAGTACTTGTTTGATTCATAATTATGCCAAAAGAATGGATAAATTAATAAATTTAATTTTCTAATTATGCCAAAAGTTTGTATAAAATATAAAATATGATTAAAATAAATTATTTTTATTTATTAAAAAATTTAAATTTTAATTGAAAAAGATATTATTAAATAAAAATTAATTGATTTATTTTGATTATAAAATCTTATTAATTAATAAAAATTGATATATTAATTAATAAATTAATTGACTTTTATAATAAGATTTATTAAAGTAAATCGAACCTAAAAGTAAAAAACTAAACTGAAAAAATAAAGAGTTCAAAATTTTAGCAATTAAAACGACATAACCGATAAAAATTATTTTTGAGAATTTAAGGTCTTAAATTCTTCTAGGATTTTATTTGATTAGTGTAATCTTTGTTTTTTTTTTTAAGGCCCTTAGGGATGATCGAGTTGGTAGAGTGGAAGGCATGAGGTTAAAAGGTCTTGTGTTTGAATTTCTCTATCTAAGTTCTCTTGATCGAGCCTGTCGTACAAAACTTACCTAGTACGTAATTTACAGTTCATTATGTCAATTCAAAGATTTACTCAGTACGCATTCAAAGGATAACAACCGCAAATTTCTCTGTTTTAAGAAAAGTGTTTCTTTTTTAATTTATATTATAACCATTCATTTCCATCTATAAGAAAATAAATAAATTATCCAAATAGAATCAATAATGTTTCTTAGTTGCAATGTCCTCAATGTCCTTATACCTCTCATATTAAGCAAGGAATGGTCCTCTTTCCTATATTTGATCCTATGCCTCTCTCTTTTTCACATTGAAAATGTGATTTTCCTTTGTTTCTTCACAACTCAACACTTGTAGTTAGATGCTCTTTAAGAGGAAAGTTTATGACTAAGCTCTTCAATAAACATTAAATAAGTTGTTAAGCAATGCATTGTCAAAAGTTCTTGCTAATAAGTCAATCTTAAAAAGGAAATCCCTAAAATTAGTGGATTTCCTAATCAACCTAGCATACAAATTAAGTTATAAAACCAAAAGAAATCAGCAACAACATCTAGTAAGAATCCTACTAAGATGTGGGTCTGGAGAGGTTTGATAGTACGTAACCTTATCCTTAATTAATAGAGAGGTTATTCATAAAAAATTGAAAGAAATATAAATTAAAAATTTAAACAAGTATATTTTTATTGTATTTAAAAATAAAATACAAAATAAAAAATAAAAGTGTGAAATAAACAAATCCTAAAGTTTTATAATAATTTAAATATGTACAAATTATATATATATATATCAATTAATTAATTTAGCGCTTAAATTGAGCATGAACAATATATTTAGACTTCCATTTAATCATTCAAATTAAGGATATATTATTTAACTCTAAATAACTTTATCAAAATTTTAAATATCAAATTATAAAATATAATTAATAAAAATGATAATTTTAGACAAAAAAGCAAGAATTTAACATTTCCTTTTTGCTTTTCAATGAATTAATATCTCTGGGAAATTGCTCTAATTGCATTTAGTATAACTTAAATTAAGTGTAGTTGATCAACACTACGTCGTATCGGAATTTTCATAAGATGAATTTCCAATAACAGTTAAAAACTAACAAAAACTGAAGAACACAACCAACCTTATCTTGTAAGAAAGGGGCAAAATAGTCAAACCAGACCATCACAACGTATGATCCCCCCGCTTTCCTCTAATCCCGTCGAAAGCTCCTCTTTTCCAAAATCCCCAAACCACCCCTCCTCCGAATATATGTATGTCTCCTGAACTCTTCATTTCTATGCATGTCCCCCCTCTCTCTCTCTAACTCGGTGTTGGTGGTGGTGGTGATTTGGACAAGTGACTCATGACACGACGCTGCTCACACTGCAGCAAAAATGGGCACAACACGCGGACGTGTCCGACGCGCTCGGGCGGGGCGGCGGCGTCGTCCACGTCGTCGATCGCCGGAGTGAAGCTGTTCGGCGTGAGGCTCACCGACGGGTCCATTATAAAGAAGAGTGCGAGCATGAGCAACTTGTCGGCGGCGTGCTACCATTCGTCCTCATCCGCCGCCGCTTCTCCCAATCCGGACTCTCCCTTGTCCGATCATGCCCGAGACTCTTCTCACGGCGATTACTTGTCGGACGACCCTGCCCATGGCTCCGGGTCCGTTAACCGACGCGGCGAAAGAAAAAAAGGTAAAAAGTAAAAACAAAAAACACTTCTTTACAAATTTTGGGTAAAGATTGGTAATTTTTTTATATGGGTAATGTAAATATGTCGTAATATTCACATACACATATTTTTTATCTTAATTTATTGATTAGATAAATAAATATGAGTTACTTTAGTTTAAGTAGAATGGTTAATGGTCTTTAGTACATGACTTGAAGTAAATTAAGATTGTAATTCATAATCAATTAAGATTAATCTGTCAGTTGTATTTAATTTTTGAGTCAGATTAGAAGTAATAAATAATATTTAATTTATTTCCTATAGTTTCAGTTTTATCAAAAAAAAAAAAAGGTCATTTTAGTTTGATAACCAGTGAAATAAGTATTTTGACAGCAACAACACAGTAAAAATCTTGCTGACAGGCTGAATTTGGGGGAGGTCCAGCAGTAATATGCAGTCTTACCTCTAAAAATAAGTATTTTAATTATATGTTATTTGTAAAATTGTGCATAATATTTTTATCCAATGTAAATTATAAGCACTGATTTTGATAAAATTGGTTAGAATTACAATTTATTTAGGGACAAAATATTGAGAAAAATGCCTTCTTTTATTAACTATCAAACTAAATTAAAAAAAAAAAAGAAATTAAAATTAAGGTAAAAGGTATGGACTTTCTAGTTCAAATAACTTTTAAAAATTCCTAATTTTTAATATTCTTGAAAAATTTTTAATTTTCCATTTAAAAAAAATTAGTTTTCTTAACTTCTGTTAAAAAATAATGTTGTTGACATGACGATTTAAATCAGCTTTTAAATTCAAACCGATTAAATCTTGTTTAAATTAATTTTAATTGGTTTAGTTTTGAGTTTAAGAACTAAATTTGTATATTGTATTAACAATATTTGATTTATTTACATGCTTGTTATTTTTTTAACAGAAGTCTAAAGGGTTCTTTTGAAAATTTGAAAATCATAAATTGCAAAGAGCCCCTAATCTTTTACCCTTGGAATTATAAGGATCTTCTTTATATTATTAAACCCAAAATTTGCTGGCATTATAGTTTTGGAATTTCAAGTGATGTTTTGCATTTGAGGCAATGAAGTTTAATACTGTCATTTCTGGAAAATAGTGTACAAGTTCTGTTATAGATGATTTTAGTGCTTAATTAGTATTTTAAATATGATTTCTACAAGTGGAGGAAACCATTATATCTGTGATTGTTGTCATGTTAAATGAGCTTGATTAATGGATGAGCAAATCAAGTTCTGTCCTGTGTATGGATTTCAGGTGTCCCGTGGACAGAAGACGAGCACCGCATGTTTCTAATTGGTCTCCAGAAATTAGGAAAAGGGGATTGGCGCGGAATTGCTCGAAATTACGTGGTATCTAGGACTCCTACTCAGGTGGCAAGTCACGCGCAAAAGTACTTCATCCGACAAACCAATGCCACCCGAAGAAAGAGGCGCTCCAGCCTTTTCGACATGGTTCCTGACATGGTTTGTTCTACTCATCTGCATTTCTTTTCCAAATCTGCTGTTAAACATCTATTTCTGTATGCGTGAAGTGGTACTAACTAGTGGAACCCGGCTTCAAATCCATTGTTGACTGAAACTAATATGACTATGATCACTGCTATGGACTGACATGATGCAAATCTTTGATTTGCTGGCGCTTCTAAAGAACAATCGGATTCTGTGTAACATTCAACAACGTATCTACTGAATTGTGATTCCATGTTATGACTAGATGATAAGTTGTTTTTATACACTTTTCTATTAGGCAAGTGATAGTAGTACGAGTGCTTTAGTTCCTTATCCAATGCATGATACTATGAGTCCTTAACAAGTGATAACATTGTGAGTTCTTTAGTCCTTTACCTTGGTGCTTATTTCAGGCTGCAGAGGCACAAACAGTGCCTGAAGAAACAGAGTTATCATCCACTCAGGCAAGAGAAACCGATAATGCAGATTCTCTACCGTCGCTGAACCTCACGCTCAACCCAGAATATGAACCCATGGAAACTGCATCAGTTCAAGAATCTGAAGAAACTGTTGAAGGGTTAACCGAATTAAAGCCAAGTGAATTTCCAATCGTTTCTAGGTCGAATGAATTCATGCCGCTAGTTCCTGGATTCGTTCCAGCCTATATGCCAGTCACTTATCCATATTGGTCTCGACATGATTCTATTCCAGAAGAAGGGAATGGTGTAGATCTGCACCATCATCAAGTCCTAAAACCAGTCCCTGTTGTACCCAAGGAACCTGTCAATGTTGATGAACTAGTCGGCATGTCGCATCTCAGTCTAGGCGAGATAGAGACTTCACGTTTGTCGCTGAAACTAATGGGAGAGCCGTCGAGGCAGTCGGCATTTCGTGTGAATGCTCCGGTCAGCAAGTCAGGTATAAGAAAGGGGGAGGAGTGTCCTGTTCAAGCAGTTTGAATTTAAGATAATAAAATGCATTGTTTAGTAATTTAACGAGCTACTTCTTCTTCCCCCCAACTTGTACAATTAGCTTTTCTCTATGTCATCTCATCTTTGCTTTTACCTAGTACCAGTTTTATACAATTTTTGACATAGGGTTATGATCATCTAGTACCATTATTCTTTCCAACTGTAAACAGCTAGACTTGTAATAATTCATTGGGAAGGGCTTTAACTTTGTTGTTCGTTCTCTCTGCCCATCTTAGCTTTACTTTTGGCACACTCATTATGCTACCCCTACAAGCATGCTTTTTCATGATAACTGTAGTCATCTTATGAAACATATACAGTCAACTTCTTTAGAAACTTTTGGTGCATTTGATCATGGTCGAGTTCAGTTCGGTTCGGTTTAAAGTCAACGAATTAAGTTTAACTTACTGAGGTTGAATTTGAGTTTGGGCTTACTTTTTTAGCTTGATTGAGTCAGGTTTATGCTTAACAATTTTTTTTTTAGTTGGACTAATTATATGAAGTCGGTCCAAGATCAGGTTTGGAGTTAAACTCAGGTGTTTTGTTTTCTCTTAATAGATTAATATTACATTTTTATTTATTCTAACCTCTTAGTCCTAATTGTTTTAGTTAATGAGACACAAATCTGAATCAAAATCAAGTAAAAGGTGATTACATTGAATGCATAAACATAAGACAAGTTGCAGAACAAGTGACAAAAGATTAGGATAAGGTGGCATCATCGTGAGATGGAGTGCATAGTTTCGTTACTTGGAAGTACTAAATTTCAGAAACATGTTTGGATAAGCAAATGAAATCACCTGTTTCAATTTTGCTGTTCCAATCTTATTCCAATCTATCTTATCCACATATTGATGTGGGACAAAATGGAATAGGTGATCTGTTCCTCGGATAAGAGCACGGTAAGTCTGAAAAGATTTTCAAAGCAGTGTTGTTTCTTTCCCAACATCAGATCCTTCTCTTTTATGGTTGCAATGAGGCCCAAGATTGACAATTACAATTAATCTCAGGAATAATGTAGGATTAATATTAAGTGAAGTTGAGACTTCAAATTTCTTTAATTTAATTTAACTTATTAATTTTAGTTCAGATTGATTCAGATTCAGAATTAAATTAATTTTTTGTTGCGATTGATCGAATTTAAAAAATATATCAAATTAAAATTGAATTCAAGTCTAATTATACTTAAACATTCAAATTTAAATCTAATTAAATCATGTTAAATCATATTTATAATCTAATTTTTAAATATTTGATTTGTTGATTCTAGTTAAAATTAATTAGAACTTGAATTTTTTTTTATAATTGCTCAAATTCAAAAATTTATTAAAATTAAATTCAAGTTTAAATCTAATTATACCTGAATATTAAAATCTAAACTTAATTAAACCATATTAATTTATTAATTTTGAACGAACTCATTTGCTATCCATAACTATTGTTTCTGGACTCAACACCAAATACAACAAAAAGGGTCTTGAACTCCAATTCTAAATCCCAATGTTTGGGCCTTTGAAGCCTTTAAAATTACATTATAAGAAATTGTATTTTTAGTGAAAATAAAAGTTGTCACTAAAAATAATAATATTAGTCACTAATAATAATAGTATCTAATTTTTGAAGTTGTTACCTTCTGTCACAAATACATCCGTCACTGAAAAAATAGTGACTAATTTAAGAAAATGGTCACAATTGTAAAATAATTTTGTAACAGAACTATATGGTCACAATAATTTTACATATTTATGACAAGTTTATCGATACAAATAATATAAAGTAGTGACGAATAAATTCGTAACAGTACTGTTATGATCTTATTCGTCGTTATTTTATATTATTTGTATCGACAAACTTGTCATAAACATGTACAGTTACT
>JANZXR010000005.1:3014804-3032897 GCA_027575705.1 Erythroxylum echinodendron | reverse complement strand
AGCTGAGAGAATGTTTCTCTCCCATGACAAATATATAATCAATTATTTTAGTGTATATTCTTTTCTAATTTTACTCAAAAAGTTAGATGTCCAATAAATATACTTTGAAGGTAGGGTTGGCCTTGGAAAAGGGTAGGGCGGGCATCTGTCTAGGACCCATCTTTATAAATGATCAAATATAACTCATTTTTATCCTCATAAAAATAAAATAAATCAAAATAAAGTCTAATCTTGGCCTTTTAAAGAACAATAAAAATGACTGATATTTTGCTTATTTTTATTTTTTGTGAGAACTTAAAAATAAGCAAAAATATTAACTTTTTTTTAACTTTTCTCAAGGCCCATAAAATATTCTTTAAAAGGTACTAATATACTTTACCAATTACAACTTTAGTGACATAATTGAAAAGGCTACTTAAACCAGAACAAAACAAGATTAATAACATTAATTACATGTAAAATTAACATCTCAAAACAAGCCAATGGTAAGTTGAAAAGGTGACATCTGTCCAGCAGTAGTCCTTAATGCCACACTTTGCACCTAACATTACACCTAAACTTTTCAGCCATTACTGAAAAGAAAACGACTAAAAGGAATTAAAAACAACTAGTGGTGGTTTGTTCTCGCAAGATCTTGCCCTCCATGTTCAAGAAGACACGATGACGATCTTTTCTTGCAAGAAACAACAATCACACCTCTTCTTCTTCCTTTCTTTTTTTTTTTTTAATTTGATGATTCTTAGATTGTTTTGCATTAAACTTGTCCTGATGTTTTTTAAAGCAATTCGTCTTCCTCTTAGGTGTAGTTTGTACTGAAAGCAATACTAAGTTTTAAACTAGAGTTTTTGGACATTCTGTCACCTAATAATTACTAAACTATTCCTTCAAGTAAGCTACATAAATTGTGAGACAAGAAAGTCAATCACTCGATTGTCATTATTAATCTTATTCAAAGCAATTATCGGTTGAGATGTTCTTTGTCTACCCAAGGTTGGTCCTTAACGAGGTACACAGACATCTAGGAACAAGTTCGATTGTACAAGTGAATAACCATAATTGTGTTTTTGTCAATTCTTAGTAATCAATTACACCTTTTCTTTTAAAACATAGGAAAGAAAACTCATAAACACTTCAGCTCATCCGTAGGTCATATTCCGACGGTACAAAGTTTCTTGTCTATTTGATAATAGAAAGTACATCGAGTTCGTTGGATTAATTCTATAATTGAAGTTTTTACTATGTGACAAATTAATTAGATTTTCAATATATATTATACTTAATTATTCTTATATATAAAAATTATTTTTCTTCATCTGAAGTGGGAGTTTTAGCTTAAAATTTATAAAAAAATTAATAAGAATAAATCAGAACGAACTAAGATATTTTCAGTATTTTATAAGCAACTAGGAATGTTTTCAATTGTGACATACATCTTTGCTTGTGACTCTGAATTCAACCATATACGAACAACAGTTAAGAACCTGAACATGAAGAGATTTAACAACACAAAAGTAAGCAAACCCCATTAAAGAGGAAAAGGGAAAAAGTTGAAAAAGTTGCTTGTATTTTGTAGAAGAGCCAGCTAATAGTGTTTTACTTTAGCTTAATGGAATCACATCAGCACAAGTAAGTGGAGTTGCTGTGAATACAATAATTAGAATAACAGAAAAGGTAATTAAAAAGCTGCTCCTAAGTCCTAATCCTTCTTAATTATAAATTATAATCAAATCTCCTCGCCAATCCTTCTTAAGCAACTTCTTGTTTGATTAATCACAATTTAGAGATTCAAGAGGTACACTAGTACTTGTATCATCCCATTGACATTGGTAATGATTCTGACCATATCAAAGATTAAATTGGAAAATTAGAAAGATATACTTAACAACAAAACTAACTATATAATCTCAAGCACTTAAACATAATTACGATATTGCTCAAAGACTTACTTTATTTTCTTTTACTTTCTTTTCATAATTTTCTATTTCCGTAAAAAAACACATAAACAGAACATAGGAAACCCTATAAGGATTGGACTAAGACTTACAATTCCATGCAAATTTATGAAGAGGCTTTTTTATTTCTAGGTATAAAATATAATTATCAACAATAACAACAACATAAGTAAGATCTTAATTAGTACTAATTAGATGATTAACCACTCATCTTCCTCTGTAGACTCAATTGCTTATAAAACCTCTCAATGAACTCTTCAGCTTTTTTGTCCACAACGCCGTTATCATCGTCAACATCTCTTATCGGAAATGGCGAGTCCGTTATCCTCAGCTGCCTCACCATAGGGCTCTTTCCGAACCCGGGCAACACCGGGGAGGCCGCCACCTCCCCCACGTCATGGTTGTTTAACATCTCCAACGCCAGCTTCACGGCAGTCATGGTAGTAGCATCGTCTTCCTCAGTAGGCGGAGGGTGGAATGCACAAGCAAAGAAGCTGCTTTGGTTGTGATGGTTGCTTCGGCGTTTGTTGTTGATGTTAAACGGGAGGGTGTAAGTGGGCGTGTTGCTGCAGCTGAACTCGTACTCGTGGGGTGCGGCGGAGAATGAAACGTGGCGGAGGTGATCATGGTGGTGGTGGTGGTAGAACATTAGGTTTCCGATGGCTTTGGTAGCGATTTTGTTGCCACGTTTGAGCATCACGTTGAGGTCTACAAAGAGCTTGCTCTTGGAGATGCCCTTTCGTACCATGAAGAGTATAACGCGTACCATTCTCCATACCCTTTTAGCTATAATTGGCAAATTTCTCCCCATTTTCTCTGTACTATCACCTTTTGACATGTATATATATAAGTGTGTGCGTATATATATACTCTTCTCTTGTTTTGAGGTTGATTTGAGAGAGTGAAAGAGAAGGGAGATGTGGGTTTTGCTTAATGTGTTGAGATATTAAGCAACTTGAGGAATGAACGAGAAGAAGAGAGGGAGGAGAGTTGTATATAAAGAGTAAGGGTGCGTGCGTGCGAGGCGGCAATGGAAAGTAGGCTTTGAGTACTTTTTTTGATGTGACCACAACATCCTATGGGTGCATGGATCTTTTAGGGTTTTTTTTTAATAATGAGAGTCGGCATCCTTTTTTAGTGACTTCTTGTTACTTTGCAATGATAATCTAGGGAACATTAATCTTTTTATACAAGAATAAGAGTGGCCTGGTTAGTTTCAACTTTTCACTGAAGATTTTTGTGTGCGGAGATTTTGAGTTCGAGCCATCAAAAAAGAGAAGAAAAGGGAAGTTTTTCTTGTTGATGATTCTCTAGTCTTTGGGCATACTCTTTAATCGGATTAATTACGGAGGTCTCGCTTTCAGCGGTAATGTAGGAGTTGAAACTACTATAGAACCTAAGATTGATGGAAACCTGATGCTGAGCAAAGCAAGTAATCAATCAGCAATTTACCAATCAGTATATGACGACTTTTTGTACGCAAAAAATATATAGGCTACATAAAAACCTGAGGTACTTTAGGATTCCAGATTTACCTCCTCTATAATTTTTAGGGTAGAGTTTTAGGGATTTAGGATTAGTCCGACAAAACTAGGATACCTAATGTATATAAAAAAAATTCATATTAGTTGGATTGTCACCTTAAGTTAAACTTGAAATATAAAAGATTTAAGGTTTAAAAAGTTCAATCTGCATAAAATTAGCGAAAGATTGAATAAAATTAAAAAATATGAAAATTTATTTAAAAAGTTATTCTTATTCATCAAAAAATTCAAAGTTTACTTAAAAAAGAGACCGTTAAATTAAAATAATCAATTTATTTTAGTTTATAAAAACTTCATTAGTTTACAAAAATTAGTTGATTAATTACTGAACTGATCAATTTTTAACAATAATGATTGTTAAACTAAATCAAATTAAAAAGTTAAAAATTAAATTAAAAAGTTACCTAATTTAAAGTTTTCACCGCTAAATAAATAGAATCGATTTAATTTTTAAAATATTATTATCCAGGGTTCAATTTAAAGGAACCCAAAAAAAAAGGACTTCAACTTACTATAATGGACCAGTACTTCGTTTTGGGCCTCTTTGCAATGGAAACGTGTAAAAAAGATGATGCCTGATGAGCCCAATGAGTAAGTGGAGAAAGATATGGTATTGGGTACAAAGAAACATTCCAAAGAGCATATATGGCTATGGATGTTAAGAAGTTGTACTGAGCTTATGGATCTAAAGATGAAAGTAATCCGACGGACTAATTGGGCTACACAACCATAAGTGTGTCTTGATCTTAATTACTAAACGAGAAAGAAATTAGGGTTCTAATGCAAATATTAGGGTGAAAAATAGAAACTATTACCTAATCAGTTATCAATATTATATTTAAGGTTTCATGCAATAATTGTAATAATTATAGATAATGCATATACTATTACTAATAATGCAAATATAATTAAGATGATAGTTTAAATCAGAATTGTGATAATAAAAAATATAACCGTAATTTAAGATATTGATTGTAATTATAAATTGAGCATTTAAATTTTAATAAAATTTTAATTAATATATCTTTAACTCTATAATTAAACACCATATTTTAAACACAAATTAATTAATAAATAGTAATTATCAAGCATTTTAAGCTTCTACAATGGGATAGTTAAGACTTGTTTGTCTATACTTTAATTTAAATTTCTACTTTTATCTTTATATTCAATAAATAAATCTATTTGTTTGAGTTTCTAGTTTTAGTTTTAGTTTTTTTTCAATTTTCATATTTTATGAAAATAATAATAAAAACTTAATTTACTCTTTTATGTTCATTTTTTTGCCACAGTTTGATTTACTATTAATTTAATATATATTATTTACTTATTTAATATTATTGATTGCTAACAAAATTTAATCACTTAATTTAAATTTTATAATTGCTCTAATTTTTTAAAAAAAATATTAAATTTAAAATAGTTTAAAATACATAAATTTTAAAATGAAAAAAAGATTTTTACTGAAAAGTAACTCACCATTAAAACATTACCTTCTTAGTTACCGATGAGTGGCTCATCTTGTTTCTGAACCCTGCGTAAAAAGAAGCATTACAACCATAAGATATGGGAGGCTGACAGCTTTTTACATGTAACTGTCTGAGAGAAGAACGAAAGTGGTGGAAGAGAAAGAGATAGAGAGAAGCCATTTCCAAGTGTAACGTATAAAGAAGTGAAATGAGTGTGTTTCTATACAAAAAAGGGTTCGTAGGTTGCTTAGTGACAAAGTGAGACAGTGACGAACACCTTCACGCCAATGCATAAAAAGATAAATAAATACAATAAAACCATCCAATGGCTCATTCTTCAAAGTCTTATATATGTCTTCTTCTGGACCCTCTTACAATTTTCCCTTTCTTAAGCTCCTCATGCTTGTCCTCTTGTCTCCTCCTCCTCTTCTTCTCTATCTCCAAAACCCACTTCTTCTATTATTCTATTTCTACCAACCAAGTCGTGTTATTACAATATCCTTAAAAAGATGTAGGGTATGTCACGTGCATGTCACCTTATTTGCATGCCATGGCTTGGTATATCGAACCAAATTATTACTCCAACATCGACATGCAAGATCGAGAAACATAATAAGGTATTGCTATCTTAAGAGGCACTCTTCAGTCAGTAACCCTCACATAAGTTTGGAAATGGCACTAGCTAGTGGAAGAGTTACGAGAAACAAAGCTTCACCATCCATGGAGTATTGCTGTTTAGGGAAGAGAGAAATTTCGTAGGGGTTATTTTTTAAAGGGAAGAATTTCTTAGATTCCATGTATTTTGTTATATTATCTTATAATTTTAGTTTATAAACCATCAACTTTTATTACAAATCTTAATTGCAAATTTTAAATGCGTAGCATAGTGTTACGTATAAAAAACGACGTTATTATAAAGTTTACAGTTAGAATTTTTACCGAAAATTAATTATTAATAATTTTTAAAAGTTAAGAGTATATTGATAATTCGTTAAACCAAACTGTCTAACAAATTTAACCTTTTTTTAAACATACACAGAAAATTATATAATAATTTATTAATCATGTATTTTAAATAAATCATTTAAAGTTTTTTTTAGTATCAAATTGACCACTCATGAGTAATTATCATCATACCTCTTAAGCTAGGAAATGGTACACTAAAGAAACAAAGCTTAAGTGCTATGTATAGGAGGAGTAAGAAGCTGAAATGGGATAGACTTATACAATCGAATGGAACATGAAAATGAAGTGACTATGAGATCGAGTAAGCTCTATTCTGCATAATTCTGTTTCCTAGTTTTGAGGATTCACCCATTTCTGACCTCACAATAACATTTGTGAACCTTTCAAAGATTCCAAACCACTTGAATGATTAGAGATCAATGAATAGGGCAATTTGAAGAGGCTTCTTGCCTATGAATGTTACGAGGATATGATACGTTGTCATGTTCTCTAAAGAAAATTATGAAAATGAAGGTCCACTTTTATTGAAAATACTGATTATGTTCATGGAAAGGAAAGCTACCTAGAGTGATTAGCTAGCTTTCTTTTCTTTTCTCGCGTATGATTTAATGAGATTCTATCATATATACTAACATCTAATGCCAGAAGGAGAGATCATTAGCTTCTTTTTTCTTTTCTCTCTATCACTACTCGAGTAGACCAAATCTGGATGTTAATGTGTGGACCAGTTCTTGGTACAAAAACTTCAACACAAAATCATTACCTTGCCATAATTGTATACAAAGGTAAAACTTGAACTGCCTGTAACACTGCCACTTTCATCTTATAAGTAGTTATTCACGTCCTTTATTTCAAAATTTTCAAATTTCAATTCATCATATATAATTATATAATTATGGATATAATGAATTTTTCTTTTCAAAGTAAGCGGTCCAATCGGTAGAGCTCCTTTATTTACTAATACATGATATTAAATTCATAAATATCTCTTAGAACATGATGAGTCAATAATAAAAATATTGTCTTGACTTATACATTTTAATTAATTTGAATTTCTTGATTTGTCCATAAATTTATTTTAAAATAATCTTATAAATTATTGTATATGTTTTAAAAAATTTATAATGTATTTAAATAATAACATCATTGGGCTAAGTATATAATACTCTTAAAATATTTCTAAATATTAACAGTCTTAAAATCTTAAAAATATATTAGGTATTAAAATTAGTTTTATTTTACATTAAAAAAAGAATAATTTATCATCAAAAAGTTTTGTTTGTGAGGCGGTGACAATAACTAACAATTGTATTGATTATATGTTTAACTTTATCCTTAGCTTATTTGTTTTCTTTTATAATTTTTTTACCATAATCTATGTATATCGTACAATGACAACGACAACGACGACAATAACGTTTAACAAAAATCTTATTAGGATGTGAGATCTGAAAAGATCCAATAGTACGTAATCATACCCCTGATTAATATAGATGTTATTTTTAAGTGACTAGCAGAAAAATAATAAAAATTAAAAATAAAATAAATATTAAAATATTAAGATATTAATAATTGTATTACGTATTGTATATTTTTTATTATCATTATTTTATATTATATAAACAACTTTTTTAATATGTAGGACAAAATTAGGTACTTATAATGTATCTTTTCAATCTTATGCTTTAGCATGTTTCATTAGATGTTACTGATAATAAGATATTTTTTACTTCGATTAATCAGTCCTTAAATATATGGGCAAAATTAAATAAAGTAAGATTAAAAGATTCTAACGAAAATAGGTACTATAATAATAATTTATATTATTGTTCTCACATCAAATTTTTTGTTTCAGTTATTCTGTCTTAATTTTATTTTATTAAATTTTATCTATATATTTATATGAAGTTCGCGTAAATACGACAATAAAATATAATAAAATATAAAAAAAATATCATAATTCATATAAAAGATTTGATTTGATTTTTGTTGTTCTAAGAGTAATTGTAAATGCTCATTAATTATTTCAAAAAATTTGTAATTTTAATTATGTAAAAGTATTCAACATGTTTTGAAAAAAAGTCATGAAAATTGTAATGATTTGTCTGAACCCTAATTTTGTGGTTTTAGATTAGGCCAAGCATAATAGCTGTTCCCACCACCATTACATCACACACCCACCATAAATTTAGCAGAGTATCAAACATTACAACATGACATGACACATGTCATGTCTTGTGTCATGTCATGTTATTATAAAATAAATAAATAAACAAGTATTTTAAATGCCTGACATCTCTCCATACTTATAATTGTGCAGGTACTGAAATTACTGAAAATGACGTGGCCGTTTTTCTCTTAATTTTATTAAATTTAATATATTATAATTATAATTTTATTGTGATTGTATAATTTTAAAAAAGAAAAATTGATTTTAGCTTTTGAAAAATAAAACCGAGGACGCGTGCGAGAAAACCCATCATGGCGTCCTTTTTCTGTCCCACGCAAGCCTGTCTCTCTCTTTTTATTTTATTTAGTATTTTATTATAAGCTTTTCTCCTTTTTAATTTTTTTTAACCTGATTGCCTCTCGGTCACTTTCAAAATGTTACTTTGACAAAATTGCCATCTCACCGGTCCATGTAAAATGCTTATGCCCCTAGGGATATAAACAAAAAAAAAAAAGCAAAAATCGAAGTAGGTGCTTTTTTTTTTTGAGTTTGGAATCGAAGAATCGCAACTGTTATTTTTTAGATATCTATTGTATAAATTTTTAAATTGAGTGATAATTTATAAATTATATTAATTATATATTTCACGCTAGATAAGTCTTATATAATAAGCTCGATCGGAAAAGTATAAATAGAAAGATTCAAATACAAAACTTTTTAACTTTATATCTTGTCGCCACCAACTTGACGAACTCTTAGAATACAAGTTGGTAAATTTGGCCTATTATTATTAACAAAAGATAAATTAAATTAAGCTAAAGACTTCCAAAATAAAATATTCTCAATTATTAGTGTGAAGTTTGAAAAGTTTCGATTTAATTAATATTATACAAGAGATTCGGTTTAATTTTTATTTTAAATTAAGAATTAAAGAATTTGTAAATTCGAAATTCAAAACTTAAATTTTTAGAAGTTAGTTAATCGTTCCAATTAGACATTATAAATTGACATTGATATGAACTAGTTTCAATGTAATATGAAATTAATGGATTAAATTTATATGGCTTGTTAAATTTAAATCAGGGCATCGGATAAAAAAATCAGATTAAATGGACTAAACAACCCTAACATTGACTCTTCCCTCTAAAATAATATTATAATCATAATTATATTAAAATAAACCTAAAATAACAAGTTTAAACTGATTTATTAATATTAAAATTGGATAAATTAATTTTTCAGTTGAATTTAAATTTGACTTTATAATAAAATTCAAGTTAAATGAATCAAACCCCCTTTTCAAAACAATATTGTTTTAATTTAAGTTTTTCAACCAATATGATGACTTGGTTGACTCACTAAATTGCATATGTAACAAGTAATTAACCTTACAATTCAGAATTATAATATGTAAGGGTAAATAATCATAAATTCCCTTTTTTAATTATTCTGTTTTAATTTTGATTTATTGAATCTCATACATATATTTATATAATATTTATTAAAATATGTTAATAAGATTTAATAGAACATGATAAAAATACTATAAATAGTACGAGAGCTATGATCTACAGCATAAAGCTAACTTCACCATCGCTTAAGGTAATTAATCCCATCCCCAAAAAGTTAAAACTATTGATTAACTTAAACTATTGATTAACCACTTGACATGACATCCTAACTCAAGAAAACAACCAAAAGGCTATTTCAGTCATTTCGATTAAGAGAGAGAAGGAGTGAGTAAAAATTATTACCATGACAAGAAAGAGACCCTCCCACTTCCTTCCACAGTAGTAGAAAGAACAGAGACCTCTCACTCTGGCTCTAATCTCTATCTCACCTCTCCGTGTCTGAACATGAAAATGACAATCCAATTACAAGCTTACACGAAATGCTCTGTGGAAACATTTGTTATTACAAGAACGTTAAAGAAAAATTGAGAAACCACCATATTTATAGGTACTTCCTCTGCCTCTGTTTCACTTTCTACTTTCTACACTTTCTTTTGTCCTCTCTAGCTCTCTTCCGCCGTTTACTTCTTGGTTGAAATTTGTTAAAATCCCACTACTGGTTTACTTCAGCCTGTCATTGTAGAGACTGCAGAGCCTCGTTTTTGACCCGTAATGAAGCCATTTCGCTATTGTTTCTTTGCTTTTTATGGGTCTCGGAGGCTGTAGGTATGTTTTGATGATCGGGAGCTACTGTTTAGGACGGTTGGATCGGAGGGTTGGTGACTGTTTTCAAAAGGGATCTCGTGAAATGAAGGAATATAGTGGAATCTGGTGTTGAGTTGTTGAGTCGGGGAGGAGCGAGTTGTGGCACGAGAAGTTTGGGTTTTTATTGTTTTTTGGGGTGCTTTTCGTTTTTTGTGTTTTTTCTTTGTTTAATATTCTGTGAACAGATAGTTGGGTGTGAAGCTCTGTTCTCGAAAGATTTATGCTTTTCTTGTGTTTGGTGGCTGTCTGGTAGTGGACAAAAACGAGGATAACGATGTCTCCAATCTGGATATCGCTGTCCTTCGTGGGTTTATCTTCGTCCTTGCATTTCACAATCATACCTTAAACAACAGGAAAGTTTTAAGGGTTTATATTTGTGTCTATCTCCAAGGCTTTCAGGTTCCGCAAAGCCGGTGAAGTTGTGATCAGAACAAGAGGTGCTGTAAAGACTATTAGCTGACTGCTAGTTCTTCAGCGTTCTCTGTTTGCAGTGCCTTGGAATTGAAAAGGCAGCTACTTTGTTCTGGCTTTATTTCTTATTCGCCGTTGGTGGTTGGGATTTGGAAACCAACAACAGTCTGAAATTTAAATTAGTGAGTTTGAGGACGAGCAGCTACTTGGTTTAATCGACTGATGTGAAGTATCTGCTGGAGTTTTACGGATGCATCCTTTGGTTGGACACAGCTTTCTAAAGATGCTTACTTGTACTGGTTTTTGAAGAGAGAAGTGCCACTTTGGGTTTTGTGGGTCAAAAATATTCAGGGGATTGAAGGGTTTTGATGTGAATAAGTGATAAAGATCCAAACTTTAGGTATCTGGTTGCACTTTCTGAAGATTTGAGTAGTGAATTTGAAGCTGAAGATGGCAATGTCCTGCAAGGATGGTAAGCAGCTAGCGAACATGGACAATGGCAAGTATGTCCGGTACACACCTGAGCAGGTCGAAGCTTTGGAGAGGCTTTATCATGAGTGCCCCAAACCCAGCTCTATTCGTCGCCAACAGCTCATTAGAGAATGCCCTATTCTTTCTAACATCGAGCCCAAACAGATCAAAGTTTGGTTCCAGAATCGAAGGTAAAATCAGTTAATTTGACAGTCAAGACATCATTTTTTCGAGGGTTTTTAATAGGTTTTTTGAAGAACTAGGAACCAAACGCTTCTGGGACCTTTAGAGCTTCATGTTTTGGCGGGGATAGTTGCGTTATGCGGGTTAATTACTTCAGACCATATTTGGCAGGATTATTAAAAATTTAAACGTAGATTAAAGTTTTAATCTTTGAACGTCTATGCAAGTGTATGTAAAGCTGGCATCGCTGGAAGCATTCTTCATTGCTTATGGTGGTGGGCCGGTGGCTGCTCCGTTCACTGATCAATTAGGAATTCTCATCATAAATTCTCGTGCTGACTTCGCAGGTGTAGGGAGAAACAGAGGAAAGAGGCATCACGGCTCCAAGCTGTGAATAGGAAGCTGACGGCAATGAACAAGCTTCTCATGGAAGAGAATGATAGGTTGCAGAAACAGGTGTCGCAGCTGGTGTATGAGAATGGCTACTTCCGCCGGCAAACTCAAAATGTGAGAGATTAAGAGTCTAAGACTTCTTTCTTTGCAAATGATTGTCACTAATTCGCGGTTTCGTAGTGAGAAATTTTGTCTAGTGGTGAAATAAGGAACAGATTTCAACTATTGGAATATGCTTGGGAGCCCGAATTTTCTCATCAAACTTTATGATCTTTTGCTATTTTGGTAAATTGTACGGAGTTTGAGATATAAGGTTTATTTTACTATTTCTTTTGGCAGACAACGCTTGCAACCAAAGACACAAGTTGTGAATCGGTGGTGACGAGTGGTCAACACCATTTGACACCTCAGCATCCCCCAAGGGATGCTAGTCCTGCAGGGTTAGTGAGGATGTTGTCGTTGGGTCATTTTCTGTTATCTTGTTTTGTGAGCACTTGTTTGTTTTATGTGGAATTTTGCATTTAATGCTTTATATTGCTTTTCTAGACTTTTGTCCATTGCAGAAGAGACTTTAACAGAGTTTCTTTCGAAGGCAACTGGAACTGCTGTAGAGTGGGTCCAAATGCCTGGAATGAAGGTATTTCTGTTTTATTCTCTTTGGTCCTTTTCCAAGCGGAGAAAAAGAGAACTTAATATAAAAGGATAGTTGGACTTATCAGGCATTTACTGTTGTTAGTATCATCAATAATGGATCTCTGAATTATTTTTTTAAACCTCAACTTCCCCACTTTTAATAAGTTGTCTGCTCATTGTAATCTTTGCTTTATACTATTTGCAGCCTGGTCCGGATTCCATAGGAATCATTGCTATTTCTCATGGTTGCACTGGTGTGGCAGCACGAGCCTGTGGCCTGGTGGGTCTAGAACCTACTAGGGTGAGTAATCTTGCGCTATCCACTGATATCATTTTTCAAGCTTTAAGAATTATTAATGTTTATTCTCCTTCCAGGTTGCAGAAATCCTAAAGGATCGGCCATCTTGGTTTCGAGACTGCCGAGCTTTGGATGTGCTGAATGTGCTGCCCACTGCTAATGGTGGAACCATTGAGCTGCTGTACATGCAGGTAAGAAAATCAGGAGCAGCTATCGTCTCTTTGGACTATCCTAGTGGACAATATTTACATCCTAATGATTTCTTGATACTCCAGCTATATGCGCCAACAACGCTGGCACCTGCTCGTGACTTCTGGTTGTTGCGCTACACATCTGTTTTAGAGGATGGCAGCCTTGTGGTATGCCTTTAATTTTGGACATATGTTGACTGTAACTGGTTGTTTGGTCTTTAAAATTATTTGACAGTCTTTTTTCCTGTTGCATTGACATTATCTGATGTGATGCTAAGGTCTGTGAGAAATCACTTAAAAATACTCAAAATGGCCCTAGCATGCCACCAGTCCAGCATTTTGTGAGAGCAGAAATGCTGCCAAGTGGGTACTTGATACGACCTTGTGAGGGGGGTGGCTCGATCATACATATTGTTGACCATATGGATCTGGAGGTTGGCTGTTCTTTGAGAAAGGAATTATAATGTGACTTGTGAAACTTTGTCCTCATTCGATTAATGGATCATAACCTGTAATTTCCGTTTTGCTAATTAGCCCTGGAGTGTGCCTGAAGTTTTGCGGCCACTGTACGAGTCTTCAACGGTACTCTCTCAGAAGATAACAATGGCAGTAAGATATCAGCCTCTTTTCAGTGTCATGATTCTGGGTTTACTGCTACTTTTTTCTCAATAATGAAGAAGTTACTTGATGACTAATCGTAAGTTCTAATTTTCTAATGCGTCTTTCTCATCTTAATTCAGGCTTTACGACATCTACGACAGATTGCACAGGAGATTTCTCAAGCCAATGTAACTAACTGGGGCCGGCGTCCTGCTGCTCTGCGAGCATTGAGTCAGAGATTGAGCAAGTTAGTAATTCCAATTTGATAATTTGTGATCAAGTCTGTTGCCCCTCTATGTTCTACTTAGAATTCCATTCCTTGTATGACGAGTTATTATCTTCG
This sequence comes from Erythroxylum echinodendron, assembly GCA_027575705.1. NCBI lineage: Eukaryota > Viridiplantae > Streptophyta > Magnoliopsida > Malpighiales > Erythroxylaceae > Erythroxylum > Erythroxylum echinodendron. The sequence continues at coordinate 3,019,057 of JANZXR010000005.1, read as the reverse complement.
CAGGGGTTTTAATGAAGCTCTTAATGGGTTTACTGATGAGGGATGGTCAATGATGGGAAATGATGGCATGGATGATGTTACTGTCCTTGTGAACTCATCACCTGACAAATTAATGGGTTCAAATCTTTCCTTCACTAATGGATTTGTTTCTGTCAGCAATGGCATCTTGTGTGCTAAGGCATCCATGCTTCTACAGGTTAGCATTCCGGGACCAGTTTTCTTCCATGAACTTTTCTTGAATGAATTTCGAAACGGACTTACTTCATGTTTCAGTAGTTGGTGTGGAGGATATTTTGTTTAATTCACTTTACTTCACTGTTTAATAGAGTTTCTTTTACAGACAATTTCACATGTTTAAGTGGTTGATGATACTTGATCTGTAGTATGTCGTGCATAGTTAGTTCAGTTAACTAATGAAAGCCCTTTTAGGTCTTAGACTAGTTTGAAATCTTCATTTTTTTTTTATCTTACCTTTGCTTCCACTGGCTTAATGTTTAGCATTTCCTCTTTTTTCTTTCATGAACCGTTCTTCTTCAGAATGTTCCTCCTGCAATTCTCCTTAGATTCTTGCGAGAACATAGATCAGAATGGGCGGATAACAGCATTGATGCATATTCAGCTGCAGCAATGAAGGTTGGCCCTTGTAGCTTAGCTGGATCTCGAGTTGGAAGTTTTGGAGGTCAAGTTATACTTCCTCTGGCTCACACTATTGAGCATGAAGAGGTGAGTGTTGTCTAATATTATGTATCTGTTGAACATGGTCTAGCATTGTAAAAATCATTTGATTGTTTTTCTTGTCTTTTATCTTCATTTGATACATTATTTTTGTTTCAGTTCTTGGAAGTCATTAAATTGGAAGGTGTTAGTCATTCTCCAGAAGATGCAATGATGCCTAGAGACATGTTTCTTCTGCAAGTACGTATTGTTGGTTTACATTGCTTCTATGGCTAGCACTAGCCCCTTCCTAACCATATAGGTTGTAGCCATACAACTTATTTTGTGTCCATTATGGACTTTAGGAAAAGCTGTTGGATCTTATGTCTTGGCTGACTATTGAACCAAATAATATGTGAAATGAAACAAAGAAATGGAATAAAATACATTGTTCCTCGTATACCCCTTATTCACCGACATTTTGGAATAGAATTATGGAGCCTGACTTGCTCAAGTAAACATAACATATTCTATTTTAAGTAAAACTGCTTTCTGATTTATTTTCTGCTCTTATTTCTTTGTTCAATAATGTAATGACCTTCAATTCTTTTGAAAGTTGAATTGTACTATTTTTCTTGTTCTCGTACAAAATTTTCACTAATATGCTGGATTGCCTATTTGGTATCTTGATATATGCTCTCTAGCTTTACTTAGCTCGTTTTAGTTATTGCCATGATTACATGTTTGTCAGTAGTTTTTGTTGTGGAGGTAATACTCGCAGTGGCTTGTACTTCTGGAAGCACTAGTGATCATTTTATCAACTTCTTCCTGCTCATGTTAAGATTTCCATTTTTTTTTAATCTTCTTGTGTTGACAGCTTTGTAGTGGAATGGATGAAAATGCTATTGGGACATGTGCCGAACTTATATTTGCTCCAATTGATGCATCTTTTGCTGATGATGCTCCTCTTCTGCCTTCTGGTTTCCGCATCATTCCCCTTGATTCTGGCAAGGTTAGTTGTTCTATCTACCTGAATGCATCTGCATAATCATTCTTATGCGTTCCCCTCTGAAATTTTCAAAATGATGCAGGAGACATCCAGTCCTAATCGCACTCTAGACCTTGCTTCTGCACTCGACATCGGACCTGCTGGAAGCAAAACCTCCAGTGATTATCCCACAAATTCTAGTTGTATGAGATCTGTGATGACAATTGCATTTGAATTTGCTTTCGAGAGTCATATGCAAGAACATGTAGCATCAATGGCCCGACAATATGTTCGTAGCATTATTTCTTCGGTGCAGAGGGTGGCATTAGCTCTTTCTCCTTCCCATTTAGGTTCAAATGCTGGCCTTCGATCACCACTTGGTACTCCTGAGGCACAGACACTAGCTCGTTGGATCTGCCAGAGTTATAGGTATAATGTGATATCAGTTGCCAGACTTTTCTGTGGAGGAAAGTTCACCTGTGGTTTCCACTTACGTGCTTGACACATGCATTACGACAAGTTTCAGTGATTTCCCTACCAAATTATGAAATTAAACGTATTCATTTTGAGAAATGTATACTACACATATGACTAACAGGGATCTTTCTCCTTGACCACCATTGATGTATGTTGGGAGGATGATCTTATCTCAGTATGAAAGTAACAGCCTAGAAAGTGATAATGAAAGAAGAATAAACTCTTTGGAGTTGATCTCATGTTTCATCATTTAAACAACTCTTTTCTGTTATGAACCATTACATGTTTGTGATTTTGCAGGTGCTACTTGGGTGTTGAGCTACTTAAAGGTGACGGTAAAGGGAGCGAGTCCATACTCAAAACACTCTGGCATCATTCAGACGCTATCATGTGCTGCTCCCTGAAGGTGCTGATGACCACTATGTTACTCACCTGTTGTCAGTTTATGATCTTGTGATGTCATTTCCCTTACTGGACTTTCAAGTACCTATATTGTATTATTTCTCTTATTATTAGACATTTTATTATGCTTCATTTTTTTGTTTAAATGTAAAATCATTGACATACTATCTGATCTCCAAAGGTGTATTTCTTTTTAATTTATCTTGAAACTCTGTGATCAATGCAGCAATTGCCAGTTTTCACTTTTGCAAACCAAGCAGGACTTGACATGCTCGAAACAACCTTGGTCGCATTGCAAGATATAACTTTGGAAAAGATCTTTGATGATCATGGGAGAAAGACGCTTTGCTCAGAGTTCCCACAGATTATGCAGCAGGTTTGAATCTCATTTTTTATCCTTGTCGATAAGTGAACTTAAGAAATGCTTTCTAGTTGAGTTTTTGTTTTGAGGTAGTAGATCAAAGATAATAGACATTACGAATGCATGATGTTTACATGTGTGGTGCTCTTCCTGAAAGTCGGTATCTTTTGCTGCCAGGGTTTTGCTTGTCTTCAGGGTGGTATTTGCTTGTCGAGCATGGGTAGACCGGTCTCGTACGAGAGAGCAGTGGCCTGGAAAGTGTTGAATGAAGAAGAAAATGCACATTGCATCTGCTTTATGTTTATAAACTGGTCTTTTGTCTGAGATCTGGATCCAGAATCCAAATGATCTATAAGATGTTGAGAGAGACCTCTATAAACTCTCTTCCCCTGTTGGCTTTGTTTATTTGGACCTGGTAGAAGAAGTCTGCTTGCTATTTTGCTTTATCCTGAACATCCCTTTGGTGTGTTATCTTAGTTCCAATGAAATGACTGATGGACCTAATATTATGAAGAAATGTAATGGAATAGATCAGTGGCCATTGCATTGCATTTTCATACTCTCTTGTTCAGTATATGATCTAATAGTATATCCAAATGCGGAAACTTGCTGATCGGACTCCAAATCCGAACCTTAAAAATTTTCACTTGATTAAATCGACCGTTACTCATTTGACTTAAGATATGAACTTAGATGGAGTTTTGTGAAACATTGCAACTTACTGTCCAACTGTCTGTGGTTATCATTTATCATATGAGGGTAGGTGAATGACCTGCAAAAGCCCAACTCTGCAATGGGATTTTGGGATAAGACTAAAAAGTCTTATTGGTTGAACCCTTTTTTGGGCTATATCATTGAGAGATTGAGATCACTCGTGTGTAATGGCAGGAATGCAACTTGAAGTCCTTCCAGTACCACGCTTCCTTCCAGGACTTTATAGATTTGTTCATTCTCGAGCTTTTCTTCAAGATCTCTCATGGTTTCAGCTCGTAAGAATTATACAGACCCGAGTAAGAGAGCTGGGGAATGGCAGTTCTCTTCTGATGGTGCTACTCAACAGTGAATTTGTGTCAGCAATCAATGCAAGCATGAAATAATCATGAACTTGCTAGTTATTTCGGGAAGGAACGATCAGAGTGTTGAATTAAACCAAGTTGGTTAGGTTGGTTCAGAAATGATTCTTTCTAAAAACTTTGGGTGTTTGGGAGATTGATGAGCACGGAGTTCTTGAACTTGCAGATATTGAAAATCTGACAGAGGCACAAAGGTAAAATCTGACTTGGTGCTCGCAACAAAGATGATCATGCTACCCACCATATTTTTCAAAGTGTTGAATTATCTTTGTTTCAGAAAATTATTAATGTAAAGTCA
>JANZXR010000005.1:2995554-3008984 GCA_027575705.1 Erythroxylum echinodendron | reverse complement strand
TGTTTTCACACAAATAAACAATTGCTACATTGGTCTCTGTGGTTCGACCCTATTCACCACTTTACTCGTTTAAGTGTCCTAGAGTAGGAATTTATTTTTGTTGGTTTGACACGCTATAATTAATAAAAACCACAAAATTATTTTAGAAGTTTTAAATTTTAAATGATTTATGAATTAATTTTAATCAATATGGATAGTAATTTATAATTACAAATCATTATACTAAGTTTTCTTTTAATTTCACTTATTATAAAAAATTTTACATTAAAAACTATACAGATTAACTTCTTAATTTTTATAAATTTATTTTCGTGATAACTAATTATATAATTAATTGTTAAACAAATACCTGTATTTACATAATTGTTTCAATTTGATTATATCATAATTCAATCAAATTTAATTAAAAACTTTCATAATAAAAGTTTGTTAAGATATTGTCAGGATTTTTTAATTATATGAAACATATTTAAATTGCAATCAAATTAATGTAATTATACATAACAATTAAAATAACTTAACTAAAACTTAAAAAAATATTGTTTAATATCTTTTGATATCACAAAATTTTTTAAATGATTCACAATAACAAATATATTTTAGACTGAACAACTAGCAATGAAAATGGGTCAAGCCAAGTTGAGCCCAACTCGACAACTTCTGATAGGCTTGAGGCAACCAGACTTGAGCCTAAACTCAAGCTTGAGCTCCACCAACCTGATATGAATTTTTTTAAAATTTAAAAATAAAAATGACATTATTTTTTATAATTTATAAGTCTCGGGTCGAATTAAACCTGACAACTCAAGGCCCATTTTTTAAAAAATTGGGCCCAAGTTTGATCAACTTGAGCCTGACCTGATAATTGCAGACAGAGTGAAGCAAGACGAGGCATGCCTATATCAAATCCTCTATTCCAGTTACTCTGTTTCAACCCTGTTTTATTAAATTTCATCCGAATATTTATGTAAGATCTATGTAAGTGTATGGATGAGATTTAATAAAATATGATAGAAACACTATAACCGGTACAGAAAATCTGATCCCGATCGTGCCTGTACTGTGTGAACAACTTTGATAAAATAATTAAGTGTTTTTAGTAAATGGTAGTTACTTGTAGTTGGGCCAGCCTTAAAAAGGCCTATGATTGTGATATAGCTATCTTTAACTTTTTGGGCTCACCCAATATGCTGTTTCCCATTTTCCTTGCTACAATGCATACAAACACCTCATTAGAAATTAGAAAAGCGAAACTGAACATAAATGTTTTGATTCACGCACTGACTCTGCAACGACGTCCTCTGAGCACTTCTTTTGACAGGTTTGATTCTCTGTTCTACCAATTCGATAAGGTTTTCATGTATATGAATCGAAGACTTTTTGGTTCAATATTGGTTGGTTCGACGTGATCTTAATCTTAATACACAAGATTTTGATTTTGTAACCCTTTTCGTTTTTTCTCAATATTATGTTCGATATCTGAGAAATTGAAGAAGAGGGATCTAGAAATCTTGAATATCGATGTTCTTTTTGTGATTTTTCTTTTTTCTTTTTTTTTGGTTTTGTGTGTTTAGGGTTTGGGGAAAAAATTAAGATTAGTTAGTGTTTTGATTGTAGACTGGTTTTTAGGACTATGACCTCAATGTTTTCTAATTGATTGATTTGTTAAGCATCCAATTTCATGAAGTGGTTTCAATTTATTTGATTATGAGGTGTTAACTTGATGGAGAAGGGAACTTAATTTAGGGACGGTTTGATACAGGAGAAAATGCCTTCACAGAAAATTGAGACTGGTCATGAGGACACAGTTCATGATGTGGCAATGGACTACTATGGAAAGCGTATAGCAACTGCTTCGTCTGATCATTCGATCAAGATAATTGGCGTTGGAAACAATACGTCTCAACATCTTGCAAAGCTTACTGGTCATCAAGGGCCGGTTTGGCAGGTAGTCTGGGCTCATCCAAAATATGGGTCATTGCTTGCTTCGTGTTCTTACGATGGGCGTGTCATATTATGGAAAGAGGGGAACCAAAATGAATGGACTCAAGCTCATGTTTTTGATGACCATAAGTCTTCAGTTAATTCAATTGCTTGGGCGCCACATGAACTGGGGCTTTGTTTGGCATGTGGCTCCTCGGATGGGAATATATCAGTTTTTACTATGCGACCTGATGGTGGCTGGGATACTTCAAGGATTGATCAAGCTCATCCTGTTGGTGTTACTTCTGTTTCATGGGCGCCATCAACTGCTCCTGGTGCTCTTGTTGCATCTGCTTTACTTGACCCAGTTCAGAAGCTTTGCTCAGGTGGTTGTGATAATACTGTGAAAGTCTGGAAGCTCTACAATGGAATTTGGAAGATGGACTGCTTTCCAGCTCTTCAAATGCATACTGATTGGGTCAGAGATGTTTCCTGGGCACCTAACTTGGGGCTTCCCAAGTCCACTATTGCTAGTGCCTCACAGGATGGGAAGGTTATTATATGGACTGTGGCTAAGGAAGGGGATCAGTGGGAAGGTAGAGTCTTAAATGATTTTAAGACACCTGTGTGGAGGGTTTCATGGTCTTTGACGGGAAACATACTGGCCATTGCTGACGGGAACAATAATGTTACCCTATGGAAAGAAGCTGTGGATGGGGAGTGGCAACAGGTGACGACAGTTGATGCCTAGTGGTCAAACTGTGTGCGTACTTGTTTTTGGTTTGGCTTATTTTAATTCCAATTTGTAGGAAGCTCTATAATGTCATGCTTTTATTTGACTGTGTCTTAAAGCTTGGCTGTTATGCGGGATATTTGTTGACTAAAATTTTGAACTTGATCTTATCAGAGCTTTAGTTTGAAAGATTGGTGTCTGCAAACAATTAATGCTTACTATTCGTGTGGGCTGTGAATGTTACTATCAGATAAATGTTCTGTCTTGCTAGAATGGTCGGCATTGTTCAAATACTGTCAATATTTTAGTGTATTTACTGTTATTCCTTTTCCTTATCTTTATATTGTCATCTAGATCTTTGTTAGCTGCATTGTAGCACGGCTGTAGCTTCTATCAATCTGGCCCCTTATTCCAGTTTTAGAGGGAGACATTCTATCAAAATCTGCTACCTCTTGATTTAATGGTTTTTTGTTGAGCTTTCTTTCCTTTATGTTCTCTTTGGTCCATGTTTTGTTATAGAAACTGGTGAATCAATGGTTGTCAAATTGATCGAGGGAATGAAGCTGGCTGGTCTAAGACCAAGTTGGTTTTGCTGCAATTTTATCTCCTGTCAAATTGTTTATTCTAATTGCTAATGGTCCTAATAGCATATGAGCCAGATCCCAAATGGCTGAGCTTATATACTATGGGTAACGATATAGAAGAAGAGGAGTTGAAGGTGTTGAACTGTGGCTGAGTAACTGATAAGAGACATCTTTGACAGGTCTTATATTGTTTAAGAATGCAGTAGCCTATTGACTTGAGCTTTTCCAAATTTTGTGTATTTAGGATATTTTTTAGGTTGTGTATTTCCAATTTTATTTTAGTCTGAAGTTTCAAAATTTTTTAAAATTTAAGTTTGAATCATCCTTAAAAGCCGATTAATTTAGAATTGTCAATTACTAACTGATGTTATTAAATTATTGAATTCAAAGATTTGTAAAATATTAAAAATTTATATGAAATGACTAAAGAAAGAGCATAAAGAGGAAAACATTGGACTGTTATAGTATAATATCAAAGCTAAAGCATAAAGTATGATTTTTAAGTTTTTTTTATACTCCATAATAAAATTTTGTTTTCTATAGATAATTTCATTAACTTTTTGTTATTTTTATATTTTGAAGAAAAGTGATTCATATGTAAAGAAATGCTTCATTTTTTACTTGAATTTGCAAGACAAGTAATATACTTAATTTAACGTATCTAGCGTACAAGACTTCTTATTTTACGAAAGTTTTGCATTATTGTATTTTTTTTTTCTTTTTGCAAATAGATTGTTTCTATTATTTGAACATGTGATTTGACTGTAAAATGAACGATATTATATTTAAATAAATAAAAATATGAAGGAAAAAATCAAGGCAAAAGGAGGATTAGATCTTCTGTTTTAATTATGTTGTTTTTATTATGTTATATTAAATCTCTTTTACAGATTTATGTAGACCTTACAAGAATATATAAATAATATTTAATAAAACAAAATTAAAATAAAACAATTGAAACGGATATTTGAGGGAGCAAGAAGAAACAACACAATTTGAGTCAAGTCAAGCCATGCATTGAGGTGGAAAGGCACGTGATATGCAGGTGACACGTGGCACGTGCTGCCCATGTTGTAGAGATAGATATAGATGCGCAAGCACCACGCACGTGTGGAGAGAAGAAGCTGCGAAGCAAACGGACCCAAGCGCCATTGGTTGGCTTTTGAAAAGAGCTCACATGATTGCTGACACCACCCACCTACTTTGTCACGTGCTCTCTGGACCCCACCACCGTTTTTTTTTTCCCTTCTGACAAAATAATAAAGAAATTAAATTAAAAGAGTGTGGGCTAAGTATGTTATATATCCTTTTAAAAATAAATATTTTATTTTTACTGGAGTCAAAAATAAATAAATACATAACAAACCTTATCCATTTACCACCGTCAAGTCTGTTAACATTAACCTTAACTCTCTAACCTAATCCTAGGGATTAGTGTCTAGTGACTCGGGACTCTCTTCACTATTTTTAGTAGTATGACATGTTTATATATACATAGGGTTAAAGTCAAAAGTCAAAATATGGTTGCATAATGTAGATAATAACATATATGGTAAGAGAGGCAAGGTTGATGAGATCATTACCGTTGGTTGGATCAAGTTGAGCTGTAAGCATCGTGCTTAAACGTGGGTAGGGAATATGATAGGTCAAATTGTAGAAGAAAGTACAATTATTATAGATTATAATAATTACCAAAAATTCACATTTTCCAAGAGAAAATTAATAATAATAATATTTGGAGCAGAGGAATCCGGCTGCAAACTTGGACACTAATGAAGGAATCACAAGGACAAAACCTGCCATAGATCGATTCTTTAGGGTTTTAATTTCTTGAAATAAGGAGTTCCTATTTTCTTTTTTATATATTTTTAAAATTACTATGGGATTATTAATTTTTTTAAAATTTATAAATTGATTTTTTATTTTTTATTATAAATTTACAAAAAAACTCAAATCTACCAAAAAGAATTTTAGCAAATAAAAAGGGATATTCGGGTATGCAAAACTCCGTATTTTCATACAATTCATATGTATTAACTTTGATTAGCTCCTAGGGGTGGTCGAGTTGGTAGAGCGAGAGACACGGGGTTAAAAAGTCTTGTGTTTAAATTCTTCTACTTATACTTTCTCGATCGAGTCTGTCATACAGGACTTGTCTAGTGCGGAGTACTTAGTTGGCATAATTTGCAAGCTATTGCGTTAATTTAGAGGTTTATCCAATGTGTATCCAAAAGATAGCGACTGCAGGTTCCTCCGTTCTCCAAAAAAAACTTTGATTAATTGATCATACCCCTTAATTATTCTATTAAAATTTCCAATTGTATTGCATATACACAAAACCTATTATAGATCAATTCGTTAGGCGTGGGTATCTTAAAACAATTGTTATAATTAAATCTTCAAAATTTTTAATTAAGAAGACAAACGATAATGTTTATAATACAAATTGAATTATAACATTTTTATTCTTAATATTTGTTTTAAAATTTAAATTTTTTTATATAGAAATAAAAAACTATTTTTATTAATTGATAATACCCTTAATTATTGTATTAAAATGCAAATGTGAATAGAAAAGCATCCAGTACATGACAATGTGGGCAAGATGTTGGCCTTTTAACTGACATCTCTGCTGTTAATTGTGCAAATTATACACTTTGTTCCTTGGGAGGCAGGGATGGTGGTGGAGGTCATAAAGACTAAAGCTTTAAGCTCATACTTGGAATTCAGCTTACTTATGGTTAAAGTTTTCTATATATACAACTACTCTCATTTATATGTAGGGTTTTTCCTTACAATTAACCCCATTAATCCTACATATGCTATTCTTTTTAAGGTTCATTTCATTATAATTTATGAACAAATTTATAAGATTTAATTAATACAGACACCAGTGTAAAAAAATTTTCGCTTTGCGATAGTGAGTTGGGAGAGGGTCATCAATTATACACAACCTTCCTCTTACATTTTACGAAGAAAATATTTTCGATTCTTATAAATTTATTTTGAATTATTACCGTTGAGCTACACGCTTTAATTAATATCATAATTACTAATTCTTACTCTTATTAGGCACTTTAATGGTATGGTAATCTAACTTTGTTCTTTTTAAGACTTTGTTCAAAGCTACATTATTATAATGATTATCATTGCCAACTCAACAACTTCACAAACACAAAATGAGCCTTGAGAAAAATCCAAAACTCAAAAAGAGGAAAAAGAGAGAGTGATAGGCTATTGCTTTAGTGCAATTTATATTTTCTCTTAATTTTTTAAAACTTTTTTAAAAGTTGCTAAAAACAGAAAAAATCATATTTTAATACACTTTACAGAACTTGCAATTCACTCCCCCAATTATTATTTTTTTATCTTGTCACCCATGAGAAAAGATGCTCTTTTCACTTTCTTTTTATTTTCACTATAGCCCCTCACTCACTCCTCATAATCCCAACAACACCCATCACCACCACCACCACCACCACTAGACCTCAAACTCTCTCTCTAACCTTACAACATTCATTTTCTTTCTCTAAAAAAACCCTTTTGATTTCTATCTCTTTGCATTATTCAATTCAAACCCTTCATTACACCATCTCTCTCTCCTTCTACTTTCTTTGATATATATATGTATAGGTGCACATACTCCATTCTAAAAAAGTTAGCATTCACTCTCTTAAGTCTTAACACAGACCAATCTCTCCCTCTCTCTCTCTCTTCAAAGACTCCAACTTTTCTACCAAACAATAAGTGCTCATCTCCCTTCTTAATTCAAGACTCCATCTTTTTCTGACCAACCTCTCATTGTTCTTACGATCCTATAACACACTCACGTACAAACACCAACATGGAGGCACCGGAATACTTCATTGGCGGCTACTATGGCGCCAGGGCAGGTGAGTGCTTGCCTGAAAAGAGAGGTTCCGATCAGAAAAACGGTGAGCACTTCAGGGTTGATGACCTTTTGGACTTTCCTAACGAAGAGGATGTTATTATGAGTGATGGGTTCTTTGATAATGTTTCTAAGAACTCCATTAATGGCAATGACTCCTCCACCTTCACATCCAACGACAGCTGCAACTCCTCCGGCTCCGCCGCCGGTAATGTCGGATATCAGAGCTTTGCCGATTCTCAGTTTACCAGCGAGCTTTGCGTTCCGGTAATTATTACACGTGACTTATAATTATCATACGCGAGTCTTACGTAAGACAGACAAGTCATAATTACTCAATAGTCAATAGTACCCTAAACCTTTTTTTTTACATTTTTTTTATTTTTGATGGTTTTAATTTACCTAACTGAAAAAAGCATTTGATCTGATTAGTCTTCCATGTTCATAATTATAAAATTAATACTTTTTAAAATGGGATTATTATTATTATTTTGTTATTTATGGAACCAAAATTACAATTTTTGTTTTTGTAGTACGATGAGTTGGCTGAGCTAGAATGGCTATCGAATTTTGTGGAGGACTCATTCTCAACTGAGCAAAATCTCCAATCCACCCTCCACATGTTATCCGGATCCAAACCGGCCACACCCGATGAGTCCTCGTCCGAAGCTCACCAAGAACCGGTGGCTCGTAACTTGAACAACCCGATTTTCCACTCCGAGACTCCGTTACCTGCCAAGGCTCGGTCTAAACGATCCCGGGTTGCCCCTGGTCATTGGTCCACTCGACTCCTCCACCTCTCACCCACGGCGAACTCAAGTTCAAAGAAGCAAGAGAATCCAAATTCTAAAATGGGTTTGGGTTTGGATGCTCCCGTTCGTAAATGTCTACATTGTGCAGCCGAGAAGACCCCACAATGGCGAACCGGCCCAATGGGCCCAAAAACTTTGTGCAATGCCTGTGGGGTTCGATTTAAGTCGGGTCGGTTAGTACCTGAATACCGGCCTGCAGCTAGCCCAACTTTTACATCCGCAAAACATTCAAACTCGCATAGGAAGGTTTTGGAGCTTAGAAGGCAGAAGGAAATGCACAGAGCACAGCAGGAACAGTTTCTGAATCAAACTTCACTTTTTGGTGTACCAAACGGTGGAGATGATTTCTTGATCCATCATCACAATTTTAGGCATATGATCTAGGGTTCCATTTTACTACATTAGTTTCCTAATTAAATCTATGCCCTAAAAATTTCAATTTGTAACTCCTTTTAATTGGAAGCATTAGAATTAAGTTGGGGCAGAAAGAAAAGATTTTGCTGTAGACTCTAATGTACTCCTAATTTTTAGTTTTTGCCAAAAATGGCTAAAATTTATAATTGAATTGAACAATTTTTATTTCTTTTTCAAGGAAAATTTTAACAAAATTTAATAATTTTGTTCCGCTGACACGTGAGTTCTGGAGAGGTCCAGTAATACACAATCTTACCTGACATGTGAGGTCTGGAGAGGTTCAATAATACGCAATCTTACCTCTAACTAATACAGAGATTGCTTCGGAATGATATGCATACACTAGATTGCATAAATCATTTTTTAAAAAGAGAAGATATGTATAGAATCATGAAAATGATGTTACACTTTTTTGACACCTACGGGCCACAAGAAGTATGATATGCCCATACCTAATATATACATTTGCACATGAAGGGTTGGTTGGCAAATTCATGGTGTTTTTTTAGTAATTAATTTATCATAATTAATTCATATAAAGGGTTCTTATTCTCACTATATCCTACATTATTTATTTTGTTTTCTTATATCAATACAAATAAATTTCCGAAAATGAGTTTTAATTATTTCTTGGGTTAATTTAAAAAAAATCAAACTTTAATCAATTTTATCTTAAATTTTAAAAAGTGACATTAAAATAATTTTTATTTTTTTACAAAAACGGTTTAATGTTATGTTCTATATTAATGTGAATGATGTGGAGAGTCACATTAGATTATTATTTTTGTCATGTGATTGCTACATATTATATTTGTGTCGTGTATGAAATTTTTTATTTAATAAATTAAAAAATCAAAGAATGTAAAATAAGATATGTGACACGAATAAATTATCTGACAATCACGCGAAAAAATACTAATAAGATGTGACTTATCACGTCATTTATGTTTTTACTAAAAATTAAAAGTTATAGTATTTTAATACTAATTTTTAAAGTTTGAAAAAGTATTATAAAATTGAATAAATTGTGAGTTTTTTTATAAATAACTCTTATTTCTTTAATTAATTTCTTATTTGGGAACAAAAATTATGGAGCATGGATTTCAGTGAAGAATAATAATCAAATGGAGACATATTTTCACAATCTAAACATCGTCTTCCATACGTACCATCCATCAAGGAGCAAGGTCCGAAAATAAGTATTACGAAATCAAGGTAATGATAGGATCGAGAAAGAAGAAAGCGAAGGAAGGCCAAGTAAAACCAAAAATCTTGACCTATTGCTTGGCTTGCAAAGTGGTGCACACGATCATGTGAGTAGTGTAGGTGATGATCATTATAAAAACATTAGGAATTTGGTGTTACCTTGGAGTTGATATGTTATTGTCCACTTGATATTAGACATATGCTCTTCCATGGGGTCCCATGAACTCCTATAATAATGTACTTACTATTATATGACTTTGAAAAGAAATATAATATCCCTAGGTTTCAATTTATTAATTATATTTTGAGTGATCATTGTCATGTGGGATGATGGTTAGGTCTAGGGTTTTGATCAACTTTTTCTATGTCAAAGATTTTAATTAAAGTCATAATGGTTTTTAAAAAAGTTATAAATTATGAAATTTGGGTTATAATATGATTACAAATTGTCATAACAATTGAAAGCAAACATAATTATAATAGAGTAAAAAATATATAAAAAATATAGTTTAAATAATTTTTAAAAATCACTAATCCTTAAATTTATTGAAAAAATTCTTTATGATTTTTAATTTTTTAGAAAAAGTCTTTTCTTACATTTTTATTAAAAATAATGCAAAACATATGTGACATAAATAGTACACATGAAATAATTAAACGTTACTAATATAACAATTTAAAACAATTTTTATACTTTCGTCTAAATTAATTAAATTTGATTCAAATTAATTATTTAAATAATTACAGTATATTATAATTGAATTCAAAAATTGGGTTACGTCGCCACGATAGTAACACTTAATCGGACCATGTATGTTGCAAGCATCGTATATATTTCACTCTTAAATTTTAAGAGAATGATTCATTTTAAAAATTGAAAAATATTAATTTCTTAATAATTTTAAAGATTAAATAATTTATTTAAATTTACTTAAATCAAGTGAAAGATTTGTATTTTTATCTATTAATAATATAAGCACAATTATTTTAAATTAGGATAACACTATGGAGAAACAATGAGTTAAAATACTAATTTCAACTCTATGTATCTCATTTCTCATAAAAATTCAACTGCAATGTTGGTTGAATACTTAAAGAAAGTGTCATCAAAATCGTTCTTTCCTCAATACTTTAAACTTGAATTCTCAAACAATAAAAAAAAAAAGAAAACAAGGGAAGAACATGGAGACTTTGATTTGATGACTCTGATTTTGATTTAGTATATAAATTACACTCTTAGACTCTACTAGATTCTATGTAATCTTCTGTTAGGCTTGCTAGCCTTGAACGGATACCAAAACCAAAACACTAGCGTAAGAGGGTCCATGATGGCTATATTGGCTCTATGTTACACGAAAACAAAAGGTTTTGGCAACCAAAAATGAAAAACCTAACAGATAAACACAGTATACTAATGCTGCGTGTGGTTACTGTATCCGTGAGTGAATCAAAATACAGAAATTTTGTGTTCAGTAATGTTTGATTACTGATACTGTCCATTTTTGTTCCGTCTCTAGTTCACAAAAACACAAATTTTTTGTTCATTTTAAAACTGTAGCATAACTTTTTTGTTCCTTGTAAGAGAAACAAAACACGCGAGTTGTTGGATAAAAATACTCCTATATTATTACTATTAATAAAAAAGATATTCTTGATAAAATATAAGGCTTGAATATATCTTTAGCTTATTATGTAATTAATTCCATGAATGCTTAGATGTTTTATTAAATTATTATATACTAGAATTTCTAATTTGTAGGATTTTTTTATCCAATAACTCATTTCATTAAATTTTTATGTTTCTTATTTCATTAAATATTTAAGTTTTTTATTTTATTTCATCTTAATTAAAAAATACAAATACAATTAAAAATGTTAATACAATTATAAAAATATTTACGTAATTCATTTTATTGTTAACTTATACAAATTATTGGCTATCCAATAGCTCATTTTATTAAATTTTTAGGTTCTTTATATTTTAATTTCTTAATTATAGATACAATTAAAAAATACTAATACAAATCATTCGTTTTAAAATAATCAATAAATTACATATTTTCAATTATATTATACTGCAAGGGTACTTTGGTCATTGACAATATTTTCTATGTTCTGTCAACTGCAACCAAACACATTTCTGTCCTCGAGATACACAGTTTTATCTGTTTTATCCATTACAACCAAACACTTCACTGTCTCCAATTTTTATTCTACTCTATCTTCAAATATTTATTTTGTTTCATCTCAGTACATGAATCACAATAACCGTACGCAACGTAAAAATACATTGTATGTGCGTGCATGAGTTTTTTGTCAGTATCTCTTTTACGTATTTTGTCGGTACAAAAAAAAATGTATATACATGTGATATTATGCAAGAAACAGACAGGCATGTGGGAAGAAAAGGTCAGGCACATGCAATTTCATGACGTGCATGACTGCTTCCTCCTCTGCACCTGTTTTGGATAATATATATCTACAAAGAAATTAATTTTCTTTCTCTCCTTTGTCTTGGGATCTTACCATGTTCTTGGCTAGGATTTTGATAGCCTTGTTGTCCCCTTGTGTTCACCTCCTCCACTACACTATGTTGATTTCCAAAATGATCAGGATTCGTTTAGAAATAGAAAAAAATAAAGAATATATCTTATAAAATAAGTACAAGACATATAATTTAAGGTGATCTGTGGGTTAATAACATGCAATACATATACTAACGAACAATTCTATTTGGTGATTGTTCGATCCATTTCAATTACTAGATAAAAAGGCGCTTCACATTTAAGGAACTACTTAGGGTTGCTAAACTTACATCGAGAGATTTATCTAACTCATGGTTTTCTGAGTCATTGATGGGTCATTGTCAGTTGGTAATGTTAGTTAGTGGTTGCTTGGCTGCAGAGAAAATGGTGGGTGGTATTCTTCTGTCATCACTTTGGTGATATGGTTCCAACTTGTGACAATGATTGAAACCAAAGATTATAAGTCCTAAAATGTTAGAAATGAACAACGGTTTTGTGTAATGTATAAGATTTTTTTAGTCCCTATGCTCCTCCAATTGAGTCTGTCCTCCATAATCATATATCTCACCTTTAACTAGTTGTAAGGCAAGGAATTTGCCTTTAATTAGGAGTTAATATGGTAACTATAATTAATAAAAGTATAATTTTGCAATGATTAAACAACTCAATCAGTTCGACTAGTTCAACCGTAAAAGCTTAGAACCATCCTATTTTTGGGTTAGATTTATTTTAATAACGGTCGTTATTAAAAACTGTTCAATTTATTAATTAATCAGTCAATTTTTATTAATTAATAAGTTATTATAAACTAAAGTAAATCAATTAATTTTCATTTAACAAGATTAAACCTTAAATTTTTTTATGGACAATCTTTTTCAATCATATTTCAAATTCTTTAATTTTATTCAATCTTTAGCGGATTTTATGACAGCCTAATACTAATTGAATCATTTAAACATTAAAACTCTTGTCTTATTGGTTTAACGTCCGATCTAGTTTTTAAAACATAAGAATTTTGACAATTTCATGCATCATTGTAACATTTTTCAATACTATACTAGGATGCTACTTAAATCACTTTAGGAAGTAATCCTAGGTTCTTTCGATAAGCTAAACAAACTCTTGTCCTAATGTTCTTTATGGTATAAAGGTTTGATACCTTACACTTCAAGTGGCTTCAAAACTTATTTATTCTTTGTTTTTGTTTCATGATGATTTTATAAACTTAAAAAAACTTTAATTATAACGTTTAGTTACAAGATAGTCAAAAGGGTAAGTTTAAACATTTATTTGTACTAAAATTTAATTATATATAAAAATAAATAATTTATGTATTCAATTATG
>JANZXR010000005.1:2969209-2994795 GCA_027575705.1 Erythroxylum echinodendron | reverse complement strand
TTATGTTTTGGAAATTTTAATTAAAAAAACTGCATGTTTCAGCTGCTAAAACGAATATCAAAGTCGTACATGGTTTAGTACCAGGTGTAAGACTAGACTTTAGGCACATCACATGGATGCGCTAAGTCTAGTTGGTCTCTTAATAGGTTCTTCGATCGCCCAGTATCTTTGACTGCCATAGGTATCAAAGCTCACAAAAGTCAAACTTCTGCAAATGTAAGTAAACAATAGCTTCTAGCCTCTTCACCCTCTAAATTTTGACTAAAGCTTGTGCTGGGGAGATATCAGGAGCAGGTATTCGAGACATAGTTTAGTAACTGGTTACTGATAGAAGATTAAAGAGAGACTATACCCTCCATTTAAATCTGGTTGAATTTTTTTATGAGTTTGGTTAGTCTAAAATCAAATCCGATCACATTAACTTGAATCGTTAACTTCGATTCATCCGAGCCTATTCGTCATCTCAAAAAAATAACATAATTAGCGCACTGACTAAGAGTACTCGGACTTATAGAAAATGGTCTGCTATTATAAGCAATGTTTTAAAAATCGGATTGAAAGTTAAATCGGTAAGACAAGAGGTTTAAAATTTAAAAGGTTCGATTGATATTAGACTATTATAATTAAAGAATTTGAAATATGATTGAAAGAGATTGTTCTTATTCATAAAAAAATTTAAAGTTTAATTGATTTATTTTAATTTATAAGAACTTATTAATTTACAAAAATTGACCGATTAATTTATAAAATAATCAATTTTTAACAACAAAAATTATTAAAATAAATTGAACAAAAATGTTAAGTCGATTCAAAGTTTTTATAATTTAACCTGCCGAACCAAATGAAATTTTTAATCATTGATTATAAGAGAAACTTCCATAATCGAGTTGGTACTCTGATTTTAGTGATGAGACATCTAGAGATAATGGTTTAAACTTTGTGTCTTAATGACCATAAATCATAATTACGATGTAACGACGATGAATGGTAATTCAGCAATAAGCATGACTTCGTGTAACTGAAACAGGAAACTAATCTTATCCTGTTCTTCTCTCAAAACTTCATGAGAAGCTACAAGTGTAATAACTTTCACATGTTATACGTACTTCAGATATAAAAGGTTCACTGCCACGGGTTACAAATGAAAGTATCAGTTCACTTTGCATTATGACCTCAAGTTCTAGTCAAGTGTGTTTGAAGAATCCGTGATTGTCATTACAGCATTGTGACAACATATATTCACGTTTGGAGGAGGTGAATCTTATCCAACCCAAGTTGTGTTATTTGGAGGATCTCTGCTTCTCTTCCATTTATGGCAAACGCTTGTTGCTCCATTGAAATGGAACCTAGGACCTTGAGTGAAGGTCAGCTCAGCCAGGCTAGAGTAAGCCCTTTGAAGCTTCCTTAGACATGCATTAATATGACGTGATGAGATCGTTAATGTTAAGGTTGTTTCTATGTCTTGTCTTGTGCTCAGGAAGTGGCTGCAGATGTGGTCCAGAAATTGGAACCAAAAGAGGCATCAACCACCTTCTTTAACAAGGTGTGTGTTTTATTAGTATCTCTAGGCCATATGAACGTATATTAGGCATCATAAAAAAGTTCAAATTTGATAATTTTTTAAATTAGATTAATTATAAAAAATCAAGTCGATTCAATTTGAAATTGATTTTTGATCGGGCTCAAAATCAAGTTTAACTATAAACTTAAGTTTTAACCTTACAAAACTCGTTTCAACCCGATTCATATTTATAATACCGTATTAAATTTCTGTTTAATTTGCTGTTTTTAAGGAAGTAAAACCAAATTTCTTGATCAAGGAGGAGGAAGAAGAAGAGGGGAAAAAAAAGGGTCAAGAAGAACAATGTGACAAGTTTGATGTTGAGCGTGAGGAGAAGATCATTCAAGTGCCATGCCAATGCAGCAACACACAATCTCCCACTGAATTGGAGCTCAAGGAGCCTCTTTCTGCTCCCTTTTAACAACTTCCTTATGTTTCAAGTACATCATTTGGTTTCATTTTTCATGATTTCTAGACCTTTTCGCTTGCAAAATGTAATTGATCTATGGTTTCCATGATTTTTGTGGGTGTGATACCAAGAAAATTTGTGGTTTAATTACACTACTTTTAATCGTTGTTAAGTAAAAATTTTACGGAGAGTTAATCATTGTGGTCGGTATTTTTATTGAGATATTATCGTTATCGTTGTCGTTGTAGTTGTTGTGAATGTCATAAATGATGGAAAAATAAAAGTAGAAAAAATGCAAAATTAGTATAGGATGATTAGTGAACTTAATAATGGTAATTGGAGCAAATTAAGAAGCTTTCTCATAGACAAATTTACCCTCAGTGGAACAATCCGTATTCCTGAAGGCCTAAACTCAGAAGTAAAGAGGCCATTATTGTAAATTTGCTTTCCAAAATTTGAATTATTTGTTTAACGAATTTAGGGTTTTAGAAAATTAAAGAGAACTCATTTCTATACCGGCCTTTGGGAGGGAAAAGCCACTAAGCTCTCAATCTCACTGCTTAGGTACTTTCTTCATATCCCTTTCTTTACATTGATTTGTATGTTTATGCTTATTCATATGTGTTTGTTTATATCTATTGAATGTTTAAGATTTGGAATATGTTGAATCAGACAATTGTCCTTTTGGCTCTGAGAAAATGATGTGGAAGAAAGATTGTAAATTTGGTTCATTCATTTGCCGAGAGAGTGAAACTGATTTCTGGGTACGTTTATAATTTGGTTTCTTTCGTGGGTTTTTCTTGGAAGTGAACAGAAATGAAGTTGATGATATAAGTTTGAATTTTGCTATCTTTCGGGGGCTTGATTTTCCAGTGTAGGGTTATTTTTATAGTTTGATCCAATTGGTTGAGCTCTTTACTCTTTAAGGAAATTGAAAAGTTTGATTTTCTTGTGAAACGGAAGTTTAAAGGTGATTACTTGGTAGCATCAGGATGCTTTTAGTTGGATATGGATTTGAGGTTCATTTTAGAATTTTCATAGATGTTTCCTTGAAGCGTATGATGTTATCTGGCCGGGGTTTTGGTTTCCTGAGCTAGCGTTATATAGCCCAATTGGTGGAGTTCTAACCATACTTGTATGTCTCTGTTTTCATTTATTTATGTTCTCTTCATGAAATGTTTGTTTGTTTAGATAACATAAGGAAATTAATAGACAGACTAGGAATCATTAGTTTTTCTGTATTTACTAAGCCTACCTATGAAGGTTAATTCCTTTACTTGTGGACTGTAGACAGATTGCTTTACCTTCCATAGGCATTAGACATGAGTTCAACTATTCATAGAACTCCTAAAACTTCTGGGAGGCAGTCATTGTTTTTCCAAGATTTGGCATCACCAATCTCCGCTCGGAAAGGGAAGTTCTCAAGTCCAGGTCAGGCAGCAGCAGTATCTGCTCTATGGCGTGAAAATTTTGGGGGTTCAGATCTTCCACCTCCTCCCATGTACACCTTAGAGGATCGCTCGGATTTGTCTCCTGATTCCGGAATTCCAGATTACTCTCTTTCCCCAGAAACCAAATCAGATTCAAGGACTCCAGTTCAGAGTTCTGGGAGGGAATTTGTGACTCCAGCTAAAAGCAAAGGAGAGGCTAGCACATCCTTTGCTTTAATGAGTGCACAGCAGAATCAGCTAGGTTCATCAAGTTCAACTTGGTGGTCGCCAGCAAAGGCTAGTAGCAGTGACCAAGAGGAGAGAGGAAAAGGGTCTCCAGTGGAGGGTGTGGTCCAGCCTGGTGCTTTAATCACCCTTCCGCCTCCTCAGGAAGTTGCTAGGCCTGAGAGGCAAAAGAACTGCTTACCTGCGGCTAACCTTGACGAAGAAGAATGGGTCACTGTCTATGGGTACGATATCTTTCTCAATAACAACATAGATTGATTTATTTATACCCTTTTGTAGAATAATGGTTATCTTGTCTAGAATATTGTCCAGAGTTCTGGTTTGCCATATTCTTATCGTAATTTTGTCCAGAGTTCTGGTTTACAACTGCTTAATATCTTTGAATATGTGAGGTAGAAGACAGATGATTTATACATAAGTGTGGTGTCAATATTCTTCTATTTTCTATTACAGTAAGTTTCTTGCCATCATTAGTTGTTCTTTTGAGGTCTGGAAAGTTTATTAGACATTTCTTAGATCTGCTTTAAATGACACCTAAAGACTGGCACAGATAATCTCTTTTAATAATTTTGAGAAGAAGTTGAAGCAAAGGAGCTTTAACTCATCTAAACATTAACGACAGATTAAGGGCCACTGTATAGGCAAATTTTGACTACTTATTTGCTAAAGTGGAAACTTGAACGTTCAATTCACATACCTTGGTACTGTTCATACTCCTTAAATTTTGAAGCTTGCAATTAGTTCTATTAGTACCGGAAATCTATAACTTGAAAGGTTGTCAAGTGTTTTCCTTATTTATCTGCTTGCAAGTTGAGCGCAGTTCTTCTTTATCACTCACTTACATTCCCCTGATGTTAAATATCTGTTTCCAGGTTTCCACCCGGTGATACAAATTTAGTATTAAGAGAATTTGAGAAGTGTGGCGTGATCCTGAAACATTTTCCGGGTCCTAGGGATGCCAACTGGATGCACATTCTTTATCAGGTCCTTTTATTATGTTTATTATTATTCCTTCGTCATGTCTCATCAAAAACTGTTTTTTTTTTGGGTGTGAAATTAGGTGGATATATCTTCCAAAATACAGTTGAAACAAAAAGATTGTCTTTCTGGCTGTAATTTATAGTCATTTTCTTATCTTCTCTTTTTCATCTTGCTTTGTTTCCTTCATTTATATATAAAGCATGCTATGTCTTTATCATCAAGGACACTATCAGCAAGTTCATTGTCCAGGATCTGCACAAGTCTCATAGCTGTCATCTGTTCCTGATTGTGCTTTATCCTCAGATGTCACTGTCTAGGACTTAAGTCCTGACTTTTTTGATACTGCTGCCATATGGAAAACTGAACATTGAGTTTTGTATTTAGTTTTAAGCCAGCACTGCCAGGGTGATAGCGTCCCGTATCTTCAATTAGTTTATGTTGTTAAAACTAAGATTCAGCTATTTATCGGGTTGCCTTCTTGTCTCTACTTCTTCTGGTTTAGAATCGATCTGATGCTCATAAGGCCCTTACCAAGAATGGCATGCAAATCAATGGCGTGCTAATCATAGGTGTGAAGCCAGTGGATCCAGTGCAACAGCAGGCTTTGAATGAGAGACTTAACAATCAAGGATTCATGCCATTGCCCCCACCATCATCTACTAGAACCACGGAGTTCTCCACATCAAGAGGCTTTCAGCGCCCTTACTATCTTCAAAATGGCAGTACCAGTGCCCAACAGTCAGGAGGTGCCATTGCTTCCCCAGCAAAATCAATAGTATCAAAAATTTTGGATGTAATGTTTGGCATATAGTTTGCTAGTGTCGGCCATTTATGTCTTGCTTTGAATCAGATTCGTGTTTACAATAATCTGTGTGTAAAAGCAGGACTTGCTGTACCTTCCCCTTATGGGACTGTGAGAGGTGTAGAATTCCTTTAATAAAATTGTAAGAAGATTATGCAAAAAATTGCTCGATTGTTAAGAAGTGCATGAATTGCATATATTTGTGCCAGAGAACACCACCTTAATTTCCAGCTTGACTTGATAGTACCTATTATACAGCAAGTTGACTGTTCTGATTTTCTTATGGAAGCAACTTTTAGTGGATGAGAATTGACAATGATATGATAAGAAATGAAGGGACAGTCTATTGGTCGGGTTCTCCTGTTTCATATCTGAAAGGGTCATGAGATAAGTCTCAGTTTCTCTTCTACGAGTCATCTCCAACCTAGATTCATGATCCTATAGAGCACGACATATGATAACTTCTTAAACCTTGTCTCTTTCAGGAGATTGCATCAAGTTCAGGAACCTGACATCATATATAACCCCTAAATCCCGGAATCATCTTGTCTCTGCAATCTTACCAAAACAAAACAGCAATTTTGTTGCCATCCTATTCTGAAATGTTGATGATGATCTAGTAGTGCTACTTGTTCCTAATCGTTTATGATGTTATTTTATCGCTAGAACTGATCACTTACATAAGATAGGACTCTTCTTTACCATAGAGAGAATGGTGATGCATGGATGCTCCTGCTTTGCACTTACCTTGATGTAATACCATAACAACTGCAGAATTTACAGCTACTAAGATAAGTTACGTGCATCTTTTGAGGCTTTTTCTGAGGTGAGCTGTTTTGTCATTATTTCTGCACTTGAAAACAGGTACATGTGCATAAAGTGCCTGAATTTTGGGAATCCAACTCATGTATAATTGTCTTGTCTCAATCTCTCTTCTTCTGCATAAATTAGGAGCATGAAGTTTATCTTATATATTCATTGATTCAATTTCTTATATAAATGATATAATATCTTAATAAAATGTGTATTGCAGCTTTAAATATTATTCTTAATAAATTTATTTATTTTTTGTGTAATGTTATTTTTTAGTTTTTTTTTTCACTTGATTCTTTCCTCAAATCCTAAGTTTTTAGATAACAATAAGAGCAACTCATACTCCCTCTCTAGTTTAACTTATTTTTATATCTATACACATTTCTTATTACCTACATGTTATGGTTTTATTTAAAGTTAGTCTAAAATTGAATATCCAATGAGACAAAACTCATTTAGTCATGATCAATAACTTATGTCTATCAATTGATACCCCACAAAATCACTAGATGAAGTAGAACTATAATTTTTCTCTTTTAATTTGCATCAATTACATATAATAAAATTAAGTACTTGGCATTTACCTATATATATAGCCTGCCCCTATTGTCTTTCTTTCACTTCTCAAATTCCTTAAACTCCATTAAAGTTCACACCTTTAAGGTTAATTTTAAAGAGGAAAAAACAAGAAAGGTCAGAGAGAGAAAAAACTATGGCTATGAATGGTCTTGAGAAAATGCCACCAGCGGCAGAGGTGGCAGTACAGCTGCCGGAGTACGAGGTGGCGGCGACGTTAGAGAAAGATGGCATGTCAAACAGACCGTCAATAAGGCCGCCTTTAGGCCGGAAAGCTGACGTCTTGCATGTGACACTCAGACTATTTTGCATGGTCACCTCTGTCATAGCTTTGTCTTTCATGGTCACTGCTCATCAATCTAGTACCGTCTCCATCAATGGCTTTATGCTTCCTGTTCACTCCAAGTGGTCTTTTTCTCACGCTTTTGAGTAAGTAACCAAGTTTCCCAGTTCTTCTCTTTCGTGCTGATTTTACCGGGAAGTGACAGAATATAAAAAGAAATGGAGGTTTTGAACTGCCTTGATTGCTTTGTTGATTAAGACTTTGTTTCTGTGAATATCAATGATATGTTTTAAGGGGTTTCAAAGTTCTCTTTTTTTCCACATTATTTTGTTTATTTTGCTCATTTGGATGCAGCTCCTTTTCCAATACTTTGATTACAAGAGAAACTCTGGAATTCCATGTTCAAAAATCTGATCTCCTTCCATGATTTTTCCTCCATTTTCAGTAACAAACTGTTCATGTTGAAAGAGTCACCTTGCACTTATTGGGTACTTAACGATACTGCTTTAGTGTTTTTGCTAGTTTTGAATGAAACAACCAACTTTTGGTACTACCAACTTCCAGGTTCATGGCATTTGAATGAACAGAATCAAACCCGTGAGTGTTCGTGTATTCACCTTTTTCCTTTCCCTCTTGTCTTGCTTTTATTCGTTTGTCTGTTTGTTTCTGAGAGGCCTCTTGTAGACTTGTACTTCTCATATTGTCCTGAGATCAAGCAACTGTTCATTGACTAATGAGCAAAATGAATTTCTTTGCAAGATCAAAGTGGTAAAAGAAAGATATATATAGATGATCACTTTTTGCTAATGATAAGCCTGTCATTTGATATCGATGAGCAGGTATCTTATTGGAGTTTCAGGTGCTGTTGCAGGACATTCCTTGCTGCTACTGCTAATCAGCACGTCAAGGATTCTCAGGAAAATTCCTGTCATTCCATCAAGAAATCATGCATGGATTATTTTTGCAGGGGATCAGGTACATATGAAATTTCTTCATCTCATTTAAAGTAGCTAGCATCCAAGCTTAGTTTCTGGTTAATAATGATCCTGTAAGTCTCTAAGTCTCAAAATCTGCAGATTTTTGCATATGCAATGATGAGTGCTGGATCTGCAGCATCAAGTATCACCGACCTGAATCAGACAGGGATCAAACATTCAGCTCTACCAAACTTTTGCAAGCCCTTGAACAAGTTCTGTGACCATGTCGCTGCCTCTATAGCTTTCACCTTCTTCAGCTGCTGTTTACTTGGTGCATCTGCTCTTCAGGAGGTTCTGTGGCTTTCCAAGTCCAATAACTGAAATCTCCTGGACTCCAGAACATACTCCAAGATCATGGTTTTTTTTTTTTTTTTTCATGTTTCTTAGACTGACAACGTTTGTGAACTCTTGGAAATATGTGTATGGTTTTTCATTGCCTGGAATGCTGGAGTTCACCCCTACCTGGATTGGTAGAGATCAGATGCAATTTGTAAAAACTAGAAGGCAACCTGATCTGTTTCAGGCTTTGTCAGGTTACTTTTGACAGAATTTAGAGTTGCATGGTCTTATAGGAACATGATAGACAATCTTGTGTGATATTTAAAGGATGAGTGATAAATTTAAAAATATGATTATTAAAATAGAAAAACTTAAATTATAAAAAATTTCAATAGATTTAACTTTATAAAAATTTCCCAAATTTTCTAATTATCACTTACAATTCAATGTAGTTAAAAAAATTTAAAAATCATTGGACAAATTCTACATACTAAAAAGTAAAAATTATATCTTTTTCTCTTGCATGTTATGTCCTGGAGTATGTTCACCGGATTTACAAGGCTCCGATCTGGGAATTTAGAGCAAATCTTGGCTATTGACCTTGGTGTGAGCAACTTATTGGCTGGTGTAAACCTCCTCGTGGTTGGGTGAGATTGAATACAGATGGGACGTGCAAAAGCTCGTCCTCTTTAGCCACAGCAGGTAGTCTTATTCGTGATAGTTCAAGTACTTGGCTTGGAGGTTTTGTGTAGAATATTGGTTGGTGCTCCTCTATTTCTGCTAAACTCTGGGGCTTTTTTGCCAGTCTCATGCTTGCTTGTCCTCCTCTATTAAACAGACAATATCTCCCAATCCCTTAGTTATGGGTATCATCAAGCTATTTACTCTGAGTTGGGTGCTTTTATTTCGTCATGCTTACAGAGAGAGAAACCGATGTGTCAACTGACTCACTAATTTTGCTGTCTATTTTGAGTTAGGGACGTGATCCTCTGTCCCATTTTTCATGTACATACCCTGTTCTATTCAATCTCAACCATTGACTTATGTGAGTCCCACATAAATCAATGGTTGAGATTGAATGAGACAGAGTAAGTACATAAAAAATGAGACAGAAGATTTGAGGGTTTTGAGTTAGGGGTTATTACTTTTGATACATCACCTATAGAGTGCCTCTCTATCCTTCTAGAGGCTATGTCTAGGGTTAACTTCCCTAGATTAGTCATGCAATTTGTCTAGTTTTTTCTTTCCCTTTCATTCAAAAAAAAATTATATCAAACTTTTAATATCCTAAAAAAATTAAATAAACATAACATAATATTAGCATGTAAAAGCACCTTTTACATGTTAATATTATGTAAAGGTCTAACAAATTGTTATTGTTAAACACTATTTTTACTAATATTTTAAAAACATATTAAAAATTAAATTGATAAAACAAGAGATTTAAGGTTTAAAAAATTTATTAATCTGAATTAGATTGAGATTGAATAAAATTAAAAAATTTAAAATTTAATTGAAAAAGATTGTCCTTAATTATCGAAAAATTTAAAATTTAAATAAAAATTATTAAATAAAAAATAATTTATTTAATTTAGTTAATTACTCGATTTTTAACCAAAAAAATTTATTAAAATAAATTATACCGAAATGTTGAAAATCAGAAGTTTAAGATTTTAATTGTTAATCAGATGGATTTTTTAATAATTGTCCAAACGGGTAAAACAGTGTCGTTTTTAGTGTTGAATTGTTTAGTCATCCTTGAACTTTGCTTCAAGCCTCTTGTGTTCAAAGCAAAAAACGCAGGAAGTGAGCTGAGCTCTCTTCATGCTCACTTCAATTTCGATGCCACCAAAGCGAGTTCACTCACTTCAACACACACTATACATTCGTACCATGTAAGTCTTTATCTTCGTTTTTCCATAAAGATTGTTGCTTTTTGCATTTTTGCTTCATCCAATTTCAATGGCCACTCATTTCTCATTTAGCTCTTCACTGTGCCCCAAAATCCATAAATCCCTCAAGTTCACTCCAAAGGCCCCAAATTTCCTCTCCATTTCATGTCAAAACCAGGACCCAGATGTTGAAACTAGTTATAAAAACAGGGAAGCCCGTGAAAATAAGGATTCAAAGTTGAATTATCTTGCTGCGATACCTGTAACTCTCACCATAATCTCCACCTCTCTAAGGGCACAGCCTGTTTTTGCTGCACCAGCAAAAACAGGTCAAAAGAAGAAAGCCCAGAAAAAAGCACAACAGCAGATGCTGACCCCAGAACAGCTGAAAGAATGGTCTAAGGATCTCCCGGTTGTGTCTAATAGGATACCTTACACTGATATATTAGATTTGAAAGAGAACAACAAGCTTAAGCATATAATTAAAACTCCTGGAGCTGGATTAAGACAACATGTGGAAGCAGTTTTGGTGGTTGTAGATGACAATCAAGTGTTTAGGACTGTACTGCCTTCGTTAGAGAGTGATAGGAGGTTTTGGGATAAATGGGATTGCTTAGCAATTGATACTATGTGTGTTAACGCTTATACGCCTCCAGTTAAGAAACCAGAGCTTCCTAAACCATATTTGGGGTTTTTGTGGAAAGTTCCTGAGTTAATACTGGCAAGATTTAAGCCAAAGAAGGAGTCAAAGAGAGCTATGGAATTGAGGAGGGTCAGAGAGGAGCTTAAGAGGCAAAGGAAAGAGGAAATGGTGAGAATGAGGGAGGAACGTGAAATGATTGAGAAGATGTTAAAATTGCAAAGGAAAGAGGAGGAGAGGAATAGAAAGAAGGAGATGAAGAGAAGGAAATATGAGGAGTCAATGCGTAATGCTCAAGAGAATTATGCACAGATGGCGAATCTCTGGGCAAATTTAGCTCAGGACTCCAATGTTGCAACATTGTTGGGGCTTGTTTTCTTTGTGATATTTTACCGGACGGTGGTGCTAAATTATAGGAAGCAGCAAAAGGACTATGAGGATAGATTGAAGATTGAGAAGGCAGAGGCAGAGGAGAGGAAGAAGATGAGGGAGTTGGAGAGGGAGATGATGGGAATTGAGGAAGAAGAAGATGAAGGAGAGCTAGGGAAAGGGGAACAGAATCCCTATTTGCAAATGGCCATGCAGTTCATGAAGTCAGGAGCACGGGTCAGGCGAGCACATAACAGGCGATTGCCTCAGTATCTGGAAAGGGGTGTGGATGTGAAGTTTTCAGATGTTGCGGGACTTGGGAAAATTCGCCTTGAACTCGAGGAGATTGTGAAGTTCTTCACGCATGGTGAGATGTATCGGAGAAGAGGAGTGAGAATACCAGGTATTATCTTCAAAAATAAGTAAATTCTTGATCTATTTGACCTTTTCTTTGATTTCCATTAGGAGGTACTATCCAAAATTCATATCTGTATTATGTCATTTCATATAGTCCTTAGTCTTGTTTGTAGGGCTGATTACTAGAGCCTATTCATCATGTTTTCTTGATTGCCCAGTAGATTGTTCTTTGTCTCTGTGCTTTAGAAACTTAAAACATTGACATATTAGATGAGGTGAAAAAATCATATGAATTTGATGAAGTGAAAACAAAATATTTTTTGAGAACATAACTTATGGGTTACAGATTGAATGTTCTTATTATCAGATGATAGCATTTTCTTTTATATCTTCTTAAGGTAATCTTCACATGACTTACTTCACATAAATTGGTTTCTCACCAGGTGGGATACTCCTTTGTGGGCCTCCTGGAGTAGGAAAAACTTTGCTAGCAAAAGCTGTGGCTGGTGAGGCAGGTGTTAACTTCTTCTCCATTTCTGCTTCTCAGTTTGTGGAAATATATGTTGGAGTTGGTGCTTCTCGTGTCCGAGCACTCTACCAAGAAGCAAAGGAAAATGTGAGCGTTACAAAGGCTTTTTTCTTTTTCTAGATTTTGTTGATGAGATCTTTACCACCATGGGATTGCATGGGTTAATGTTTCCTAGATCCATCGATGATGCTTCTTGTTCTCACACCAGTGCGTGATAGATCAGTCTTTATATGTGCAGTCGTTTTGCTTAGTTCTTACTGAGAGCTGAAGAACTTCCCAAAATATGAAGTTGCATATTTGTACCTTATCTCTATATTTGTTCCTTTCCTTAAACACTTCCTCAAAACATTTCTACCTAAAATAATGAAAATTTTACTGTAAACAGAGAAATATTGAAATTCATTAAAGTTGCTTTCATTTGTTTAGGCTCCCTCTGTCGTCTTCATTGATGAACTGGATGCTGTTGGAAGGGAGAGAGGTTTGATTAAAGGTTCTGGTGGACAAGAACGTGATGCCACTCTTAATCAGGTTGGTTTTTGGTGTAGCCCTTGTCCACGATTGTTGTCTTTTAATGCCATTGTAATAGTCAAACCTTCATTTGGGGATTGATGTTGTTCACTCCAGCTCCTAGTCTGCTTAGATGGATTTGAGGGTAGAGGGGAAGTGATCACCATTGCTTCTACAAATAGACCAGATATTCTTGATCCAGCACTCGTTAGACCTGGACGCTTTGATCGTAAAATTTTTATCCCTAAACCTGGCCTTATAGGTCGTATGGAAATCCTGAAGGTGATGTTCACATCTCCATCATCAACATGTGCCCGACTTTTTTTTTTCTTTTCCCGTTGAAGTTACTAAACCATTCTGTTTTTGTATTTATTGTTTGGTAGTAGGTTCATGCTCGTAAGAAGCCTATGGCCGAGGATGTTGACTATTTGGCTGTTGCTAGTATGACAGATGGAATGGTTGGTGCTGAGCTGGCCAACATAATTGAGGTTGCTGCAATTAATATGATGCGTGATGGAAGGACAGAGGTAGTGCCAATCGGTTCAAAATAATATGGTCTTCATTTCCTGGCATCTTAGTAGTCTTATGCAAGGAGGATATGTGAGAAAAGTGATGGTTTGGTAGTTTTGTACAGCTCTTTAATCTTTCTTCCAATGCAGTGAATAGACCCCAGGGTGAGGTTTGGAACAAGAATTTCTTGGGAATTTCCTCAGACTGGGAATAGTGCACGTTTCTTTTCCATGCTGCTTGTTGCGAGAATCAATGTTAATTGGCATGAAATAACATTGCTGTTGACGATTGTGATATATTGGCTGAATTCATGATTCTGATTAGGTCATGCTGCAATTCTCGGTGTTAAATGTTTGCTCCATTAAGTTGATCCATAGATCTGATAGTTGTCCTTATACATATTAGGCTTTTAGTGAATAGTCATCTCGTTTATGCAGATTACAACAGATGACCTATTACAAGCTGCACAAATTGAAGAAAGAGGAATGCTAGATAAGAAGGAACGGAGCCCTGATACTTGGAAACAAGTAGCTATCAATGAAGCAGCAATGGCCGTTGTGGCTGTGAACTTTCCTGATCTTAGAAACATTGAGTTTGTATGGTTCTTAAACTCTTTCTCCTTAATGTTAAGTTGGCCTTGCTTAACTAGCGCTTAATATGTTTTTGTGCCAAATGGTGATCTTTCTGGACGTACTTAGATATACATCTTTTGAGGGGTATGGTAGTAAAAGCCCAAAAAGTGCTTGATAACCATCTTTAATCTCTTTTACATGCATCAGGAATCTTTAATTCATATTACTTCTCTTAGTCAAGCTAGTGCTAGGCCTTTCTGACTGTAAAATAGATATTGAATCTAATGGGTTCTTAAACTGGTAGGCTGTCGAGAGAGCTCTTGTTTTATCTTTGAAAAGTGAGAGTTTACAACATTATTGTACACTGTTTTGCATTTGATATTTCCGTTGACGCATCTTTCGTAATTATGCAGCGATATTGCATTAATACTACATGGAAGCTTATTTTACAATTTCTGTATCATTGCTATATTTTGATTTTGGAGTAGGTTACTATTTCTCCCAGAGCTGGCAGGGAACTTGGCTATGTTCGGATGAAAATGGATCATATCAGGTTTAAGGAAGGAATGCTTAGGTATCTCTTGACTCTCACTGGTTTATCTTTATTTATCATGGATCATGAAAAGAAAAGGGCAATCTTCAAAACTCATATTGATTCAGTGTTCAATGTGCTAAAAAACAGGTTTCTAACTGTTAAAACAATTTGCTTTCTTACTTTTTTTGGTTGCTAGAAGTTTCCTGTTGAAACTGTCTCTCAAATTATCCATATCTATTGTTTCCTTATATAATGCAGTAGGCAATCCCTCCTAGATCACATCACTGTTCAACTAGCACCACGTGCAGCCGATGAACTCTGGTATGGTGAGGGTCAGGTAAAGGAATTGCTTGAATCTTCTCTACATCTGTGGTTGCATATAATGATGGTTCCTTCGTTCCATTGGCATGCTTACCTGTAGATGATAGCAATAACCTGTAACATACTATTGGTACGGTTTTTGCTGATACATTTTAAGGAGAATTTAAATTACGTATATACCAATAGAATGATTTCTATATCTGATAACATGGAACATCCTGACATTCAGAATCGCAATGTGGATATTGCTTTTATGCCACATCAAGATGTCTTTAACTTGCTTAGCATCTTGAAGTTTTATCAATAATTACAGATAGATTACTTAGTCCACGTGATGGCCTGAAAGCTTCCTTGATTCTTTGAATTTTTTCAGCTGAGTACAATATGGGCTGAAACAGCAGACAATGCTAGGTCAGCAGCACGAACCTATGTCCTTGGAGGCCTTTCTGAGAAACATTATGGCCTATCTGACTTCTGGGTTGCCGATCGTATCAATGTATGCATTCACACTTTTTATTCCATACTGATTCTATGGGGCTTCCATTGGTCAATAGCTTGTTTCTATCCTAGAATTGTATAGTGTTCAATAAAATGATGACAAAAAGTGATGAATCAAAACTATGGTAGTTGTCAGATTCTTCATGTTTATACATATTCATCCACATGCTCACACATATGTATATGATTCTGTGTGTTCGAAGAACAATATCTTATGGATTCTTATGCAGGAAATCGATTTGGAGGCCCTGCGAATTTTAAACTTGTGTTATGAACGTGCAAAGGAGGTATTGCATGTCATTTGGAAGAGTCACTAATTTGCAGGTTTATGAAACCTAGTATTTTACCAAATATCTCCATGTACATCAGGTTTTGCAGCAGAACAGGAAGCTGATGGATGCCATTGTTGATGAACTTGTAGAAAAGAAAAGTTTGACAAAGCAAGAATTTTTTCACTTAGTTGAGTTGCATGGCTCAGTCAAACCTTTGCCTCAAGTATATTTGATCTCAGGGCTGCTAAGCGAGCAGAGTTTCAAGAGATGATGATGAAGCAGAAGGAAACAACCATGGAGGTCAATACTTGAGCAAAAAAATGCAGTACATCCATTTTTTGAAGGCATTTATTTGTGTAGGATTAGAAAGATGAAACAAAAAAAAGAGCAAAATTCTTACTTTGAGCAATCCAAAATGTACAAAGTCAGGGATCATTTGGCAACATCAAAACTTGTTTCAGTTTTGTTTTGAAACCGTAGTGAAATATGAAAATGAGGTTGGATTATTATGGTAGAACTTGGAATTATTTTAAGAATTTCAAAGGGTCTATGTATTTTACTCTGGAAATTTTATTTGAAAAATAACGGCATGTGTTGATTCAGTAGAACATAATAATTTTATTATATATTAAAATAGCTTTTTATATCTAAATTAGTAAAAGGAAGTATAATCTCTGGATTATAAATAATGAGAAAGAAACTCCATGTCCACACAGTCATAGCCACGTTCCTTAACCACAATAGTGGCTTGAAAATGGATTCTGGGTCATCGTCTTCAACTCTGGAAATCTCTGAAAATGCGGTACTTGGCAAGATCACTAAGCAACAACCTCGTTTGACATCAAACTACAGAGTCAAAAACTGCACTTGTCTTCAATATTCAACCGCCATTTATTAACACACGTTGCTCCTCTTCAGAGATGGGTTCCTATAACTGCCACTAGCCTCCAACGTCCGAACCTGACCACGTTTCTTTAACAGAAACTGCCCACTACCCCTTTCATCTATATAACTCAACTCACCCTTTCCATATTCGTTACACCAACTTCACTAAGGTTTCGTAGTTACAACAGTAGCTGACCCACCTAAGACAGTTATACGATGAAGGTCTCGGCTTCTCTTATGGCTGTTTCAATCTGTAGTTTTTTGTTTTTAGCTTCAATGCATGGTATGGTGGTTGATGCAACAAGGGTATTCAAAGTAGGCGACGAGTTGGGGTGGAAAGAGCCTCCAGATAGCGACTCAGCCATGTACAGTCTGTGGGCCGGAAGAAACAGATTCCTAGTTGGAGACTCTCTCTGTGAGTTTTTTGTTATTGTGTTGATTCCTTTAGTGATTTTATGTTACAGTGGTAGTGTTAGATCATCGAGTAAAAACATCTACATAGAGATGAGAAGATATATTCAAGAGTGCTTTCCCATGTTAACATGAATGAGGTTGCTCCTGGTCACCATAGCCATAACGGTGTCGAGCTTCTGCATTTAGTAAGCTCCAGTGGGTGGAAATCGGATAGAAAACAATTGTATGGATGTTATCTGCTTATCAGTGATAAATTTGGAAGAAAACAGAAGGAAGCAACTACTGATGACTCTGATCGATGTTCTTGAAATGCAGTACTGTTAATTTAACTTGTTTAACAATTAACTGGTAACAAATTCTGTTTCCTGTTAATGGAAGTTTCACTGATGGTTGCAGCTTTTGAGTACAAAAATGACTCGGTACTTGAAGTGGAGAAATGGGGATATTATCACTGCAATAATACTCAACCTATTGCAGCATTCAATAATGGAAGAAGTCTCTTCAAGCTTGACAGGCCAGGACCGTTCTACTTCATTAGTGGAAACTCTGATCACTGCTTGAATGGCCAGCGCTTACTTGTTGAAGTCATGGGCCTACACCACCTACATACTCCACCTCCCTCAGGCGTGGTTGCGTCACCTGATCTGCCACCATCACCGCATCCCAGTTCTGCACCAGTAGTCTCACCTGAGCTGGCACCATCACCAATCCAAAGTTCAGGATCAATAGTCTCAATCAGTAGTCTTACTCTAGTCTCATTGTTATTTGTCACAGCAGTTGCATATATCTTATTGTAGTCATCTAGAATCGGCGGTTGTTCCCTTTGTGTTAGGCTCATTCCGCTGGCACCTTTAGTACTTGATCATTAGTTTCTAGTCGTAGATATAGTCTTTGACATTGTTGGTTCGAGGATCATGAGAGTTTAGTTTGATTATTCTTGAAGCTTGTTAATGAAGTTGCTTGTTATGATACTGATGATTTTAGTTGTTTCTAGTTACACAATAGTGGTCAGTTTTTGCAGAAACCATTAACGATTGCAGTTCCTAATACATCAAATAACTTGCTCATTGGTATTATGTTTTAATGTAATGTCACTCCTCTAGCTCTTACTTACGCTACTTTATCAAGCATGACTTAAGAAACATATGCAGACTAAATTCATAAGGTTTAAGTAAAATAAATTCTGCAGCAAAACAGGGAAAATCCAACCAAAATTAAATTAAGTACTTTGAGACAAAACATAGAAGTTCATATTCATTACAGAATTTAGTAAAGATGATATCCTACAGATTTGCAGCTATCAACGTCTGAGTTGGTAGATTCAGATTGGATTCCTTTGTTGTTAAATTTTCCCCTTGGTCGGATTCTGGCTTTCCTGAAACCAGCAGCTCCCCTTTTTCCATATTTTCTTTCCTTCCAAGCAGACTTCCTCACCCAATGTCTAGCCAATAGAACTCCTAAATATAGAAACAAAGTTCCCAACATCCCACAGCTGATAGCTAATAGCAACTCCAGCTGCCATTTGCTTTCTTCAGCATTTGGTATGATAACCAATTCAGCTGCAACAAAAGCTGTTGCCATGAATGCCACAGCTGCCCACATAACTTTGTGAGTTATGGACAACAACTTGGTTAGTTTTTTCCTCTGAAAAGGAACAATGCTGACTAGAACAATGACAATGGACAAAGATATGAAGAGTGCAATGTTGTTGCTTATTGTAAAGATCTTGAAAGCTGTAGTTCTGCTCACTGTTGATTTTCCCTTCAGATATCCATCCTGATACACCCCACCAGGTGGATTAACTCCTGCTGAAAATGAAACTGTAGCAATTAAACCAGCAACCAGTGTTATTGTGTTCCTGGCATTTTGAAGTCCCTCCCTGTGAATTTCATATTGCTTCTTGCGACAACTTTTGTCAAGTCTATGCTTTTTTTCGCCAAGTTTTCGGTTGATATGCTGCTCCTGCTGCAGATTGACTAGAGAATTCCTTATGACCTTCAAGGAATCAGTGCCTGACTGGCTTTCATCTAAAACCTCAGATTTACTGTCAGGTTGAAGACCCCTTGGTGAGGTCTCAATCATATTTTGTGCAGGATAGTCAGAGGATTTGTAATGCTGTTGTTTATGCTGATTAGTGCAGAGATCCATCTTTTCCGTGAGAAGATGCACTTTAGATGAGCAAGGATGGCCTTTTTCTTTAGTTTTGAAGGTTGTTTCTTGTCTAGACACTGATGGTATAGGCGAATCTTCGGTTTGGCGGTTGCTGAGTTTAAATTCTATTGGCCGTGTATGAGTATTGTCAGGCATCTCCTCAACTGCTTCGTTGTGCTCTTCGACTCTCTTATTAACAGCACACATTAGCATTTTCTTGAGTTTCTGGTTCACCCTGTTATTTCCAGCTTGTTCAAGGATGTCAAGAGCCGTCTGTCCCTTAAAATTCCAACACTCCTTATCCACTGCTGTGTTTAAGATGCTCTCAACTAACTGAATCCAATATTTAACTCTCTCACCGAACAATTTTGATTAAAAATGAAACGTACAAGAATGTATGCAACTGTGTGTGCATGAGTAGAAGAAGGGAGGAGGGTGCTTACTTTGTAGTTCCCTGTAGACACTGCTAGGTGCAATATAGTGTCACCATATTGGTTTTGCTGGTGAAGAAGATCTGAGATGCCAGCACCCTGTGCTAAAAATACGAACGTTTTATAATCGTTGAACCTTACTGCAAGATGAAGAACTGTTTCTCCACATTTTGTCAGGCATCGACAAGCATTAGGATAGGTAGAGATGAATGCTTCAACCACTGGGAAGTGACGATTGATTACTGCCAAGTGCAGTGGAGTAAAACCATCACCGTTAATCTGGACACCAAGATCAGGAACTTTGCGCAAAAGAAGCTGTGTGATCCCAACGTTACCGACGCTACAAGCATAATGTAATGCACAATTTCCGGTCTTGTTCACTTTCCTGGCGAATTCGGGCCGAGATTCCAGTATGTACTCTACAACATCTGCAAGTTGGGATTGTTAGAACAAGCATAGAACATGGTATACGTAGATAACACTTGTTACAAATTCTTACAGTACCGTTGTGGCCTCTTAAAATGGCTTGATGTAAAGGAGCTGACCCAGCTTCGTCTTCTTCTAGTGACATATACTGGGGATGTTTCAACAGGAGTCTTACTATCTCGTCGTGTCCTTCTCTACATGCAAGTGAAAACACACTCTGGTTTTCACGGTTGAGCTTAACAGATATCAAAGGATTGGCCTCTATCAACAGTTTGACGATGGTGGCATTCCCTTGAGCAGAAGATATATGCAGTGCAGTGTCTAGTTTCTGATTCACTTCTGCAGCCATGTCAGGGAACAACCTCAGAATTTCTTTGACAAGTTCCGTGTGCCCGTATAATGTAGCCAAATGTAATGGAGTGTCAGATAAAACACCCGATCTTGTTCTAATAACTCCTCCTTCCTCTTGTAACAGTTTCCTGAACTTAACAATGTCATTGCTCCTAATAGCTTCAGAAAGCCTTGGATCCATAACTCAGAGCTCTAAAACTCAAGTTGACGCGGGATTGGATAAGAATAAGTATGAGAGGAAAGAATTTTACAGTTGTTTACCATAAACCAGCACAACTTGCATTGACATATATAAGGACTAACCAAATTCTGTGCCATTAATGATATCATCTACCTTCCAGGTTCCAGGAAGGAAGAGACCTCTTTCTTGGAATCATCATGGAAAAAGGACTTCGAGTTTTTGAGTCAAGCTTAGCACGTTGACTTAGCACAATGTTAGAAGGGGAATTTCCATGTTCCAGAATGCTTTTGGGGAAAAAGTGCACATGAATAAGAGGAAAAAAGAAACAAATTTCCCTATGAGCTGTACAGTTTTCCCCGACCCACATATCAGCGCAGACATGTTGGTATGTTGTAATTTCCTTAAAAAGAAATCGACCCCAAATCAAAATTTTCAAAATGACTTCGTTTTATCTAAAGTCAGGTAGGACCTGGGGTAGCCCAA
Source organism: Erythroxylum echinodendron (assembly GCA_027575705.1). Taxonomy (NCBI): domain Eukaryota; kingdom Viridiplantae; phylum Streptophyta; class Magnoliopsida; order Malpighiales; family Erythroxylaceae; genus Erythroxylum; species Erythroxylum echinodendron. The sequence continues at coordinate 2,974,114 of JANZXR010000005.1, read as the reverse complement.
GCTTGAAATCTTATCAATTAGGGCCTGGCCCGTTAACTTCAACCCGGGCCCAATTGTCACTTCTAAGTCCATCACTCGATAGACGCTACAAAATGTCCTTACCATAATAAATAATATCGTCTCAATCTTTGATATATGATGACTTGACATTAAATGGCAATATTAGTTTACTTGATAATCAATTCTAAATTGTTAAGTTTTGATAATTTTTTCAAATTAGATTTCAAGTTTTAAAAATTTTTAATTGAATTCTTAAAGATTGAAGCATTATAGGATTGGTTATCCTTGTTAGGAAAAATGCAAGGCAATAAAGAAAAAACATAAACAAAAACACACATAAAATTTAAGTGGTTCGGTTAATATGACCTATGTCTACGGGCAGGGAGAGAGCAATCTTATTTTGTTAGAGAAAAACTGTTACAAGTGATTAAAACTCTAGAACTGAATACATCATATATACCTAACTGGTTCGGGCCACTCTAAAAAATAAAATACACAAACTGGGTCAGGTCCATATTGCAGGTTAGGTCATGGTCCGTTTATGGTTCACTAAAATTGAAAACACTCAACAATTCTTCACCTTAACTTGAAGTCTCTCAAATCACCAGACGACATGAACAAACTCTTCCCTGCCATTCAGGCCCCTTAGGGCCTTAAGCTGTGCGAATATTCACCAAGTCCAAGCTATGCTTAAACTTCTCAATTGGTAACGACTTAGTCAACATATTGACTGGATTATCTTTTGTGGCTATTTTCTAAACGAACAACTCCTTTTCTTATATGACATCTCATATGAAGTTCAACCTGACATCAATGTGTTTTGATCTCTCATGATAAACAGGATTCTTGGCCGAATCCAATGCACTTTGACTATTGCAATAAATAATAGGACTTTCAACATTCAATCCCAGATTATCAATAAGACCATGCAACCACATACCTTCTTTAATCCCCTCTGTCAATGACATGTATTGCGCTTCAGTGGTAGACAAGGCAATGGTAGATTGTAGTGTTGCCTTTCAACTAATAGCACATCCATAAAGAGTAAAGATATAAAGTATGCCAAAGATCTTCTCTTCGTAAGGTCTCCACATTAGTCAGAGTCAGTATAGCCAACCAACCACCAATATCTTTATTAACACCATAAACCAAACAAATATTGCTCGTTCCTCTAAAATATTGCATAACCCATTTAACTACTTCCCAGTGAGCTTTCTCCGAATTACCCATAAACTTGCTTATTACATTAACTGCATGAGCCAAATCAACCCTAGTATATACCATAGCATACATCATATTTCCCACAGTACTGGAGTAAGGAACTAGTCTCATGCAATCCTTCTTATCTTCTGTAGTAGGTATTATACTAATATCAAGTTTAAAATGTGTTTTTAACGGATTACTTATTGGCTTGGATTTATCCATATGAAAAGACTGTAGCAACCTTTCAATGTATTTATGTTGAGATACATACAGTAGACCTGTCTTCCTATCTCTCCAAATCTCCATGCCCAAAATCTTCTTAGCTGCACCCAAACCATTCATCTCAACCACACTGCTCAACGACTTCTTTAAAATGTCAATTATTAGCTGCAATCAACATATCATCTACATATAGCAATAAATATATATGTGAGTCATCTTAAAGCTTCTTGGAGTAGACACAGTTATCAAATTGATTAGGCACAAAACCATGGCAAATCATGAATGCCATTGCTTTGGTGACTGCTTCAGACGATACAAGGATTTTTTTCTGCAAACATACGTTCTCTAGTTTCTCATTGTCTAGGAACCCCTTTGGCTGTGACATATAGATCTGTTCTTCTAAGTTTCCATGTAAGAATGCAGTTTTGACATTAAGTTGTTCTAACTCTAGGTCTAATGCACTATGGAAAGAATAACCCGAATGGTTTTATGCTTCACGATTGGTGAGAACACGTCATGGTAGTTAATCCCTTCCTTTTGTGAAAAACCCTTAGCCACAAGCCTTGCTTTGAACCTAGCTGGTTCAACTCCAGTAATGCCTTCATTCCTCTTGAATACCCATTTACATCCTACTGCTTTTGAACCTTTTCGTGAAGATACCAAATCCCAGATTTTGTTTTTTCAAGAGACTGCATCTCTTCATTCATCGTAATCAACCATTCTGATGCTTGTCCACTTTCAATTGCCTCCTTATATCATCTAGGTTCATCAGAATTAATGTTCGCTCCTACTGTCAAGGCATATGCAACAAAATTAGTATCAATAATACTAACACAATTAGCATACCTTACATGTTTTCTAAATTCCCTCCTTGTTCTCCTTAGACATGTCAATGGACCAGGCTGGGCTGAGCCCAAGCTACTCGTGTCACTGTGGCCAGGCTAGCCGGGATGAGTCGACCCGTGGTTCGGCCCGTTAAATATTTTTTTAAGAAAATTTGACAAAAGGATGTCATTTTAAAAGTAATGGTCGAGCCATGGGACAGGTCGGGCCAGCCCATAACCCGTGATCCACCTGGGCAAACCATGGTCAGCCTGTGGCCAAAAACAGGCCAGGCCGGTTCCATTTTGACATCCCTAATTCTCCTTGCTTTTATACTTTGTGAATCTTGCTCTTCTTCGTTGGGATGTTAAACAGGATCTATTGTAGTCTTGTTTGGAGTTTCAATTTCAAACTCCACTGCTGGCTAGCACCTTGATCTTTATTACCTGTATAATTATCATATTCCTCTATTTGACCCAACATAGTAGATTCATCAAAGGTCACATCTCTGCTAATAATAAATTTCGGAGTTCTATCTATTTCTGCACACCATAGTCTATAACCTTTAACTCCGATCGCATACCCTAGAAATATGTATTTCATTACCTTAGGCTCCAGTTTATCATCATTCACATAAACATAAGCAAGACAACCAAATATACGCAGGCCAGAATAATCAGAGGGTTTATCAGACCATACCTCTTAAGGAGTCTTAAAATCTACTGAAGTTGATGGAGATCTATTCATCAGATAACAAGCAGTGTTAGTTGCTTCAGCCCAAAATTGCTTTGATAAGCCAACAGTCGAGCACGTTGCAGGAGTGTTTGGTTCATGTGTTCTGCAGCTTCGTTCTGCTATGGTGTATGTCGTACAGTACTGTAACATCCCGATACCCATGTTAAGGTTAGAATAGTAATTTATGAGAAAGTCTTGTGAAATTAGGAAAATGCCCGTCATGTATAAGTTAATTGTGACATACACATTTATTTTGCACATTCATATTGTACATGTATTCATTGGCATTTTCGGGTAAAATATGATTTATAAGTGAAAATTTTGGATTAAATTGGAGTGTATTAATTATGATTTGGCAATTTTTGTATATTTTGGATATTTTGAAATTTTTGGTGAATTATTTTTCAGTTGAAAATTTATTTGGAGAGTCATATTATTATTTGAAAATTTTTGGTGAATTTTAGAATAATATTGATTTATGGGCCAATTATGGTGTGACACGCGGCAAGCTATAAATGTGACAAATGGCTAGTAAGTATGGTGACACATGGACTGATAATGGGTGACAAATGTATTGCATACAAAGAGTATACGTAGCAAATATTTTGTTTGGATGGACAAGTCTTCAGCTCTCACTTAACTTTCTTTCCCTTCTTTTATTGTTTCCTTCACCAAAGAAATACTAGGGTTCAAAATAGCTTGTTTATCCTCTATTCTGTACATGTGTTTTACCCTCATTATTAGAACTAATTGCTGAATCAAGTAAGTTACGCATTCTTTTTCATAGTTACATTATGGATAAATGACAAAGAAATGATGTTTTCATGCTTGAGGATAGGCGCATGCATGAACATTTTTGGGTTATATATTGTGGTAAAAAAAATATATGCAGAAAAGTTGATGAACACATGCTCTGTTTTCACAGTATATGCGTAAATGTTTGGGTATTGTTAAAGATGACTTTAAATGAGGTTAGAGTTAAAGAGGATAGAGAGCACAATTAGGTGTTATGTTTTAAGGAGTAAAATGATTAAAAAAAACGTGGGCTGATGTAAAAACAAAAAAATGAGAAAGGTGCAGAAGTTATATAAATACAGTAGAGGGAGAAAGTGAAAGTGAGATTTCTGATTTTTGATGATTAAGTATAAACCTTACATTTTTTTGATTTGTTGTGAGTTGTTGAGCCGAAGGAAGAGCAGGAAGTTGGTTTATGTAATGAATGTAGTAGATATGAAGTGTAAAAATGAAAACAAAAAAATAAGGAGCTGTTGGTGAAGAAGATGAAGTTGGCGTGCTAGTGAGAGAAAAGGTGATGGTTTATGTGTGTGGGTTTAAAACTAGAGTATTTCATTGAATAGCCCTCAGTCTTTTGCCTATAACTTTTCCATTCGAACTCCAAATAACTTTAAACTTAGACCAATGGATTCCTAGGAAATTTTTCTTTCTCTCCATAAAATTTTAGAGTTATCTGAATTGATTTGAAAGTAATTGATAGGAAAAAAGTGTGGAAGTATGCCTGAATGTTATGAATTGGAAAATTTTCACGATCATGCCTTGGTTTTCTAATTATAACTTGATCTGTAGATCTCTTAATGAGTTGATTTTTTATTCTTATTAAACTAAAGACATATTTATACAACTTTTGTGAAGAATTCGAATTGTAATTATGTCTCTATGATTTTAAAAATTGGCATGAAACTGAATTTTAGCTTAGACTGTAGCATTACCAAGGACAGAAATCGTATTCTGTTGTTATTGAATAAACTGTATTGATGTGTGCTGAATTAGGCTAAGGTGTCTTCACCAAAGTTGTAGATTATTCTCTTATCCTTAAATTGGTATAAAGTTTGTATTTTTTGGATATCTGAGCTGAAAGATATGAGTTGTACAATTAGAGGGTATGATCATGTACTAGCCAAAAGT
>JANZXR010000005.1:2944935-2969109 GCA_027575705.1 Erythroxylum echinodendron | reverse complement strand
CATTCATTCATCACCCCGCATCTGGCATCTAGATTGCATTGTGAGCGTGAGACACTGAAATGTGGATTAGTAGTGAGTACTCCAGTGGGTAACACAACAGTAATTGGTGAGGCATGTAAAAGGTGTATAGTTCGGATTGATCAGGCAAAATTAGAAGCTGATTTGATTATATTGCAACTGAGAGAGATAGACCTCATCTTAAGCATGGACTGGCTCACTGCACATAGGGCAGTGATAAATTGCTATACTAAGGAGGTAGTGCTTGAATCCCCTAATCAACCAAGAGTGGTGTTTCGAGGAGTTAGTCAGGCAGTGCCAGCCCGACCAATTTCATTTCTGAGTGCTTTGAGATTGATCCGAGGTAGATGCGAGGCTTATCTGGCCCACGTGGTGGATACTTGGAATGAACAAACAATTCAGGACATTCCTGTTGTTAGGAAATTTCTGGATGTGTTTCCGGCTGTACTACTGGGATTACCCCCAGATAGGGGGCGGAGTTCACTATTGATATTGTACCAGGTGCCGCTCCTATATCAATTCCTCCATATAGGATGGCGCCTATTGAACTGAAAGAATTGAAAACCCAGTTGCAGGAATTGTTAGATAAGAGTTTTATCAGGCCTAATGCGTCACCTTGGAGAGCTCTGGTACTGCTTGTAAAGAAGAAGGATGGAACTCTGAGATTGTGTATAAATTACCGACAGTTAAATCAGATAACAGTTAAGAATAAATATCTACTGCCAAGGATTGATGATTTGTTTGACCAGTTACAGGGAGCTCAAGTGTTCACAAAGTTAGATTTGAGATCAGGATATTACCAGCTAAAGATAGCTGAGACGGATGTTCCCAAGAGTGCATTTAGAACTAGATATGGACACTTTGAATTTTTGGTAATGCCACTTAAATTGACTAATGCTCCGGCAGCTTTTATGGCATTAATGAATAAGGTATTTCAATCTTATTTAGATCAATTTGTAATTGTCTTTATTGATGACATTTTGGTGTACTCGAAGTGTAGAGAAGATCATGTGGCACATCTGAGATTGGTTCTTCAGACAATGAGGGAGAAAAAGTTATATGCCAAGTTCAGCAAATGTGAATTTTGGCTTGATCGAGTAGTATTTCTGGGTCACATCGTGTCTGAACAAGGCATTCAGGTGGACCCAAAGAAAATAGAAGCAGTAATGAAATGGGAGGCTCCGAAGAATGTGTCTGAGATCCGAAGTTTCCTTGGATTAGCTGGGTATTACAGAAGGTTTATCAAGGGGTTTTCATTGATTTCAGCCCCTTTGACAAAACTTCTGAAAAAGAATGTGCCTTTCAGAATGAGTGATGATTGTCAAAGGAGTTTTGAGGAGCTAAAAAATCGGTTAACTTCAGCACCTGTGTTAGCTATCCATCGAGTTCTGGAGGTTATGTTGTGTAAAGTGATGCGTCGCATCAGGGTTTAGGTTATGTTCTGATGCAACATGGTAAAGTAATAGCATATGTATCGAGACAGTTGAGATCTCATAAATTTAATTATCCAATCCATGATTTGGAACTTGTTGCAGTAGTGTTTGCCTTAAAATTTTGGAGACATTATCTGTATGAAGAAACTTTTCAGGTGTTCACTGATCATAAGAGTTTGAAGTATTTGTTGAGCCAGAATATGAGACAGAGGAGATGGATAGAATTGTTGAAAGATTATGATTGTACAATTGAATATCATCCTGGAAAAGCTAACATTGTAGCTGATGCATTGAGTAGGAAATCATATAGCAATGTGGCATAAGTACAGTTATCGAGGTTACCCAGCCTAGTTCAGTTGAGAGCATTGAATGTTGATTTGAATTTGGAGCAGAATGATACATTAATAGCCACTTTGAAGTTGAGACCTATTTTGGCGGAACGAATCAAAGAGACTCAGAGTAGAGATCCAGATTTAGTGAACTTAATTGAGAAGTTGAAAGTGAATCCAAATTCTGAGTTTGAAATGAGAGATGATACTTTGAGGTTAAAGCAAAGACTATGTATGCCTAACGTTGATAATTTGAGGAAAGAGATTTTAGATGAAGCACATTTAGCAACTTATGTTATGCATCCTGGTACTACCAAGATGTATAACACGCTGAAATAACATTACTGGTGGCCTGGCATGAAAAAGCAAGTAGCAAAGTTTATTTCTAAATGTAAAACTTGCTAACAGGTTAAGGCTGAGCATCAGGTTCCAATTGGGAAATTGCATTCGTTACATATTCCAGAGTGGAAATGAGAACGAATCACGATGGATTTCATTATGGGTTTGTCGAGGACTCCGAGGCAACATGATGCTATTTAGGTCATTGTAGATAGACTGACCAAATCGGCTCATTTCTTGCCAATGAGAGAAAATCTTTCACTAAATCAGTTAGCTCAGCGATATGTGAATGAGGTTGTGAGATTACATGGGGGTCTAGTGTCCATAGTTTCAGACAGGGATCCTAGATTTACCTCGAGATTTTGGGGTTGTTTACAGACAACTTTAGGTACTAAACTGAATTTTAGTACGGCCTTTCATCCTCAGAAAGATGGTCAGAGTGAGAGAACGATCAAGACTGTCAAGGATATGCTCAGAGCTTGTGTGTTGGAGTTTTAGGGAGCATGGGATAAATATATAGTTTTGATTGAATTTGCTTACAATAATCAGTACCACAGTAGTATCGGTATGGCTCCATATTAGGCTTTGTACGGCAGGAAGTGTCGTTAGCCGTTATACTGGGATGAAGAGAGTCTAAGAATTGTCGAAGGTCCAGAGTTGATTCAGGATACCGTTGATAAGGTAAAATTGATCTGTAGCATAATTAAAGTAGTACAAGATAGACAGAAAAGTTATGTAGATCAACACAGATGAGATATGGAGTATCAAGTTGGTGATAGAGTATTTCTGAGAGTATCACCATAGCGAGGTGTACTGAGATTTGGCAACAAGGGTAAGTTAAGTCCGAGGTATATTGGTCCATATGAGATAATAGAAAGAATCGGACTATTGGCTTATAAGTTATCCTTACCTTAAGAAATGACTCAGATACATAATGTGTTTCATGTAAGCATGCTTAGACGATATCGGTCAAATCTAACTCATGTGATACCGACTCAGGAGATTGAAGTCTCTAGTAATATGAGCTATGTTGAAGAACTTGTGAAGATAATTGGCTATCAGAATAAACAACTGAGGAATCGAGTGATTCCAATGGTGGAAGAATTATTCGAGTGAGGAAGCCACATGGAAAACGGAGGAACACATGAGGACTCAGTACCCCTACCTATTTGATCATTCAGGTAAGAATTTTGGGGACGAAATTTTTGTTATTAGGGGAGAGTTGTAACATCCCGATACCTATGTTAAGGTTAGAATAGTAATTTATGAGAAAGTATTGTGAAATTAGGAAAATGCATGTCATGCATAAGTTAATTGTGACATACACATTTTTTTTGCACATTCATATTGTACATGCATTCATTGGCATTTTCGGGTAAATTTGATTTATAAGTGAAAATTTTGGATTAAATTGGAGTGTATTAATTATGATTTGACAAATTTGGTATATTTTGGATATTTTGAAATTTTTGGTGAATTATTTTTTAGTTGAAATTCTGAAAATTTATTTGGAGATTCATATTATTATTTGGAAATTTTTGATGAATTTTAGAATAATATTGATTTATGGGGCAATTATGGTGTGACACGTGGCAAGCTATAAATGTGACAAATGGCTAGTAAGTATGGTGACACATGGGCTAATAACAGGTGACAAATGTATTGCATGCAAAGAGTATACGTAGCAAATATTTTGTTTAGATGGACAAGTCTTCAGCTCTCACTTAACTTTCTTTCCCTTCTTTTGTTGTTTCCTTCACCAAAGAAATACTAGGGTTCAAAATAGCTTGTTTAAGCCTCTATTCTATACATGTGTTTCACCCTCATTACTGGAACTAATTGCTGAATCAAGTAAGTTACGCATTCTTTTTCATGGTTACATTATGGATAAATGACAAAGAAATGATGTTTTCATGCTTGACGATAGGCACATGCATGAACATTTTTGGGCTGTATATTGTGGTAAAAAAAAATATATGCAGAAAAGTTGAAGAACACATGCTCTGTTTTCACAGTATATGCGTAAACGTTTGGGTATTGTTAAAGATGGCTTTAAATGAGGTTAGCGTTAAAGAGGATAGAGAGCACAATGAGGTGTTATGTTTTAAGGAGTAAAATGATTAAAAAAAACGTGGGCTGATGTAAAAAGAAAAAGATAAGAAAGGTGAAGAAGTTATATAAATACAGTAGAGGGAGAAAGTGAAAGTGAGATTTTTGATTTTTGATGATTAAGTATAAACCTTGCATTTTTTTTATTTGCTGTGAGTTGTTGAGCCGAAGGAAGAGCAGGAAGTTGGTTTATGTAATGAATGTAGTAGATATGAAGTGAAAAACTGAAAACAAAAAAATAAGGAGCTGTTGGTGAAGAAGATGAAGTTGGCGCGCTAGTGAGAGAAAAGATGGTTTATGTGTGTGGGTTTAAAACTAGAGTATTTCATTAAACAGCCCTCAGTCTTTTGCCTATAACTTTTCCATTCGAACTCCAAATAACTTAAAACTTGGACCAATGGATTCTTAGGACATTTTTCTTTCTGTCCATAAAAATTTAGAGTTATCTGAATTGATTTGAAAGTGATTGATAGGATGAAAGTGTAGAAGTCTGCTGGAATGTTATAAATTAGAAAATTTTCATGATCATGCTTTGGGTTTCTAATTATAACTTGAGCTGTAGATCTCTGAATGAGTTTAGTTTTGATTCTTATTAAACTAGAGACATATTTCTACAACTTTTGTGAAGAAGTCGATTTGTAATTCTGTCTCTATGATTTTCAAAATTAGCATGAAACTGAGTTTTAGCTTAGACTGTAGCATTACCAGGGACAGAAATCGTATTCTGTGGTTATTGAATAAACTGTATTGATGTGGGCTGAATTAGGCTAAGGTGTCTTCACCAAAGTTGTATTTTATTCTCTTATCTTTAAATTGGTATAAATTTTGTATTTTTTGGATATCTTAGCTGAAAGATATGAGTTGTACAATTAGAGGATATGATCATGTTCTAGCCAAAAGTTCACATGTGCACAGTCTGTGGTATTCTATGCATAACTCATTGAATACGGAATCAAATTAGATGATCTTGGATTCATTAGAAACTTAAGACACTGAAGAATAACTTTTTAGAAGGAAGTTTTGCCTAATTCTTTCATTTACCCTATCAGATTAATTATGAAAATTTGACCCGAAATTATATGGATAGAAAACCTGAAGTGGTCAATTAAGTTATAATATTGATTTCACATTGCTTTATAATGTTCCAAAATTATAAAATACAAACGATATTAATGAGGGCTTGATATCTGAATGTTTGATGATTAGAATCAATATGATATCCCAGAATTGTCATTAAACATGCATTGCACATACTTTTTATACATTGATGTGCATAAAAGAACACTTATACATTGTGCAAAAATGTGATATTTGTGAATGTGTTGTATATGTTTTAGAGGAGCACATTGGACGCCAATCGGATATTGCCTGACTATCCAGGCAATAGCTTCGTAGAGCATACTGTGAGTCAACCTAGATGATTTCCTAGGATTGATCTTATTTGAATTTAATTTGATATGTTAAACTTCCAATATTATTGAACTGTTTGTGTGTTATTTCTGGATTCCGGACCTAAGGTCATTGGAAGTGTTTTGATTTGATATGAATTTTGAATGACATTTGATTCTCAAAAAAAGTTGAATGTCAGACTTAGGTCTGATGATTGTGCAAAACTTTATCTGAGCATTTGTATAAGATTGTAATATATGACATATTCAGTATTTGATGCATTTCATAAAATGCATGCTCAGATAAAGGCGTTGTAACCTGAGTAGCCAGTTTGAAGCACTTCCACGTAGAATTTTGCTCTGTGATATATGTTCTACACGTAGAGCTGTGTTTCGTGATTTTGTTCTGATTGAGCCCTATGGGCCAATCTTTGTATAAGTATGTGATAGGCACTTAGTCACAATAATAAGAACGAATATGAGTCTCATGCATACAATATTCATATAAGATTGAAATTCATGAACGATTTGCAAAGTTGTAATGAGTGACCATATGTTATGCCATGATGTGTGAGTATCTGAAAAAAAAATTATTATATGTTCTGAATGAATACCTGTGATATATGTGATGTGTATATGTAATCCGGTGAATTCATCAATGATGGTTCACTCATTGAGTTTGCAAAACTCTTCAAAAATTGCAATGTGACTTTTCAGGTACGAGACAGGAGACCTAATTCCTTAGTCAGGACTTAAGGAATCATTTGGATAGAGAAATAGCTCAGAGGTCTGTCAGCTGACACTAGAAGTGATATAGTTTTTGTTACTTTTGTAGTTTTGCTAGAATCTGTATAAGGTTTTGTAAATATTTGTTGATCGAAGCAGTGTAAGCTTTATAAATGAATGAAGTGAATGTTTCAAAAAAAATTAGTGATTTTCGAGTATGTTAGAAGATGCCATGTGTAAGTTGGATTTGTTGTTGCTTCAACATACCATTATTGTAGGTTATGTTCCTAAAAGTTTGAGTATGTACCCTATTGTATTGGGATGTTGCAAGTACGATGCCTAACTATACATTCTGTCTTGCAAAATTCGTCAAATGGTATATTAAAAAATTCCAACCTATTATCTGTTTTGAGTGTCTTGACTTATTTTCCAGTCCGTTTTTCAACCACAGTCTTCCACTCTTTGAGCTGCCAAAGCACTTCATCATTGGATTTCAGAAAATACACCCAAACCTTCCTAGAGTAGTCATCAATGAATGTAACGAAATACCTACATCTGCCATAAGATTCAACTAAAGAAGGACCCCATAAATCTGAACAAACATACTTAAGGATTTCTTTCGAGGTATGTTATCCAGAGCTGAACTTGACTTTGCGTTGCTTTCCCATGACACATGCCTCACAAAACTTCAAATTTCCAGTCTCTACTCCATCCAACAATCCTTGTTTGCTCAATATTGCCAGCCATTTTTCACTTATGTGACCTAGTTTATGATGCCATAACTCCTTACTGTCATTATGCTTCTTTAAGAACTGAGATACTGCCACTGTTTCCATTACTGAACTACCCATTAGAATATAAATTCCAAGTTGTAATTTGCCTTTCATCACTACTAAAGCACCTTTTAGAATCCTCAACTGTTCATCACCACCAAAGAAACCATATCCATGTTTGTCTAGGGTAACCAAAGAAATCAAATTCATACGCAGATCAAGAATATAACACGCATCAAGTGTTATGATAATTTCGTCATGGATTTAATCTACAACGAGCTGCTGCCTTTTACACTAAGCTCCTTATTATCACCTAACTTTATTGTGTCATTCCACTCCTTGAATGAATAAAACAATTTGCGCGAGAAAGTCATGTGATAAGATGCACCAGTGTTTATAACCCAAGTTTTTATAGAATTAGAAGTATTGACAATCAAAACATCATTGCCCTCTCATTCATCGGAGCTATCCTTTACTACTGTAGCACTACCACTTCTATTTGATTCCTTCTTCTCATTTCCCTTCTTTCGTTGTGGACAATTCTTCCTCATGTGCCCCTTCTCTTTATAGAGAAAACATTTAATTGCTTTAGCCCTTGATTTGGAACATGACCTAGCTCTCCTGTCACCATCTCTTTCAGTGCTTCTACTCCTGCTAACAACTGCACCATCTCACCAGAACCAAAAACCTTTCTCTTTAATCCTTTAAACTGCATATCATCCTTCACATCACTAACAGAAATATTATCTCACCAATACAACATAGTATCAACAAAATTCTCATAGGAATTCGGTAAAGAACACAAGATAATAATAGCTTGATCCTCATCATCAATATTAACCCCAACGGCTTGTAAATATAAGATAATTTGGTTAAAGTTATCAAGATGATTTTTTACCAGCGTACTTTACGTCATTCGCAAAGTATACAAACATTGTTTCTGATATAAACAGTTTGTGAGAGATTTCTTCTGAACCTATTTTCCAGTTTTACCCATAATCCCGAAGCATTTGTTTCCTGCACCACCTCGTGCAACACTTCATCGCTCAGACTCGACAGTATCACACTATGTGCCTTCTCTAGAATTTCATTCTTCTCCTTTATTGACAATTTCTCGGGCAGTTTATCTTCTCCATCTAGCGTCGTTGCACATCTCTACTGAACCAGAAGAGCCCTCGTCTTAATCTCCCACATGGTGAAATCATTCGACCCATTGAATTTATCAACATTGAACTTGTGAGCCATCATTTTCCCAAACAGCAGACAAAACAATCTCCCAATTATCAAAAGAAAAAAATCAAACTTTAAAAAACAGAATACAAAAATTCAAACCTTTTAAAATCTTGCTCTAATACTACTTGTTAGGAATAATGCAAGGCAATGAAGAAAAAATATTAACAACACACAAGATTTACGTAGTTTGGTTAATTCTTGAAAATTCAAATTCTAAGTCAAATTCTAAAAGATTTTTTCAATTTTCATTGGCAAAACATAATGAGAATATGATTAATTAACTAATAAACTAACGAGAAATTAAAATGAATTAACTAATTATAATACTTGAAAATTCAACTTTACTTAACTATAATTCAAGAAAATAATATGATCATTCAATTGTAACTAATACTTGAAAATTCAACTTTACTTAACTACAATTCAAAAAAATAATCTCATTTTATTGTAACTCTGACCATTGAACTAAAAATAATAAAATTTCACAACTCAAGCATATATTCTGAAACCTATTAGAATAGTTATAATAAGCGTCAATTATTGGTAAGTTTTGATTTTAATACTAAGTTCGAATAAATTAATTTTCTTGATTGAGTATGATAATATTTCATATCAATTAAATGATAGTAATAAGATTAATAAAAAAATAACCCTAAATTGAATAATTAAGATATCTATAACTATCCATTTTAGTTTTCTTGTTTATCATAAGTTATGCATATATAATTTACTTGTATTGCAACAATTATAGATCACTGAACTCAGATAGTAATACAATAATCTGATATTGAATTAAATAAAGTTCAGGTTTAGAACAAAACAGGACAGACAAACAAACAGGCCTTCGAAAGAATTGCCCTTCAGAAATGTTATGTACATACACTAGTATCAGATCCCAGTTTCCGCACATCATAGGAAGATAGGAAATTAACTTAAGAACAACAAAACTGCATTGTTCTTCCAGTGACAGGAACTATCAATAAGAGTGATAACCTCTGTGAAACGAGCTCTCAAAATCGGAATTACGGCTATCCGAGTCCCGGTCTGCATCTCCATGCCTCGTCTCTTTCCTCATTTTCCTCCACTTCCTTTTTCTCTGCCAATGTTCAAGTAGCATCATAACTAGGCCAAGAAAGACTGTTCCCATTGTGCTGCTGCCTACTGCAAGCAATGAAACAAGCATCCAGTCTGCCCCTTTGCTATGAGGCATGATCACCCATGTTGCTGCAACATAACTTGTTGCCATAAATGAAACTGCTAACCACATAGCCTTGTGAGAAATGATGAGTATACGCATCTGGGATCGCCTTCGAAATGGGATGATACTAACAAGAATAATGACTATAGAAAGTGAAAGGAACAATGCCACATTGTTGCACAGTGCGAAAACCTTGAATGCTGTAGTTCTGCCAGCAATTGCCTTCCCTTTCATTGGTCCCTCCTGGTAGACACCACCAGGAGGACAAATTCCAGCACCGAAGGTCACTGTTGCTATCAGAACCGCAACCAGAGTTACTGTGTTCCTTGCATTCTGCAATGCCTCATTATGTACTACTTGGAACTTCTTTTGGCTTTTATCTTGAGGCTTGCACAGTCCTTCCAATTGCCCTTCTGTAGGATGCTTGTGTTGCACATTAGTTGGGGAGATATGATCCGATTTAGTTCCTCCAATTTGGCATCGGTCTATTGCTGCCACACCAAAGTCTCGTCTGCTGGGCATGCAAGAGCTCGGGTGCTTCAAATTGTCAGGACTAGGAAAAGGATGGATGGCCGGTGATTGTGATCTTTCGCTGTCGTTTCCTTCTCCACGCCTTCGTTGTGGTGATGAATTGCTACTGATTGAGCTGAAGCTTGTGGCAGGAGAACTGGTACTAGGGGAAGAGTACTTAAAAGGATCTACCAAGTCTTCACCCTGCAGTGACCTTCTGATGGTTCCCAGTGGAGCAATGGTGGTTTTTATAACCTCTGAAGTTTTTCTTGATCCAGCTGAAATGTCAACGCTTTTCTTACCACCAGTTCCAATGAGCAGTGCTTGAAGAGAACGACTTTTTCCACTATCCTCCACCTGATCAAGGATGTCAAGCGCTGTGAGTCTATCACAGTTCCGAGCATTAACTTTCACTCTTGTTTTCCTAATCAAATGCTCTGCGATCTGAAACATACTTGGGATTAAAGGTGACTACTCTTGAATAAACAATAGGAATTGGCATTGCTTAATTCTTTCTGTTGAACCTAATTTTATAACTTTCTTTGTCAGTTAAGCTGATTGCATCCTGAAGCCATCAATCATTGTGACCATCAATCCAAACCAAATCAAACTATGTCAAAATCATGAATAACATACACAAGTTTGACCTTAAATCGTTACCTGATAGTGCTTTTCTTTAACTGCAAGATGCAAGATGCTGTTACCATATCGATCCTGACAATTCAAGAGATCACTGATGACGAAATTCTGGGACAAGAATGAGAAAGCGCTAATTTGGCTGTATTTTACTGCCAAATGAAGAACTGTCTCCCCATCTTTTGTGAGTTGCTGATAAGAAGAAGAAGCCCTTGACAAGAATTCTTCGAGGATCGGAACTTTCCCGTTCATGACCGCCAAGTGCAGTGGTGTGTAGCCATTATTATTGTACCGCAGAGCAACACTTGTGTTGTGGCTTAACAGAAGCCGAGTTATGTCTGCGTGCCCTTCAGTGCAAGCATAGTGTAATGGTGAATTTCCGCTTGTGTCAGTACGTTTGGCCAAATTTGGGAACAAAGGAAGCAATTCTTTGACAATATCTGCATGACAGTAATAGTTCAACATAAATTTCCTACCATTTCTGTTCTTCATTTCCATGTTAAAGGTTCCTCTATAAAACTAGTGAAAGGAAATTCATCATTCTGAAGTATACGTGACCAATTGTAGAGAAGTTTAAGGAATACCTGTGTACCCTTGTAATGCAGCAAGATGCAGACAACTTTGATCAAGCCCATCTTCCTCCAGTTTGACCAGTTCAGGAAGTGTCAAGAGGAGCTTCGCCAGATCAAGATATCCACAACTGCAAGCCACAGAAAGCAGACTCTGCTTGTCTAAATTAAGCTTACAAGAAGACTGAGGATCAACGTCTAGTAGTCGGAACAACACCTCGCCGTTCCCACGGCGACAGGCTTCGTGACAAGGAGTATCCATGTTCTTATTTTCTGCAGACACCATTTTTGGGCACAGCTTAACAATTTCCCTGACAATTTCTATATGTCCAAACCTTATAGCAAGGTGTAACACTGTGTCAGATGTCGCAGTTGTTCTTTGCTCAAGCATTCCTTGGTTCTGTTGAACCAAATTGAGAAATCTGGTAATGTCATTGTCCATAATTGCCTCAAAGAGTGATGGATTCATTTTTTGCCTATCTTCTGAACTCTCTGCCTTTGTTTTCCTTCTCTTTTTCACAAGAGCCTCGGATAAATATATTCTCAGGACAGTGAAGATATCTGTTCTGAGCAACTCCTAGAGATGTTGATATGAAAGCAAATTGAAAAAGAGAAAAAAGCAATCCCTGTATCTCGGAAATTCAAGGAACCCATTGTGGTGATTTCCGTGAATTTTCAATTAACACCATTTCTATATGGATCTGCATCAGAATTTCTTGTTTTCACATTGACATAAAATTTTGTCAATTTGTCTTGTGCATGCTTCTTCTCATCTCCTTCATTAGTCCTTTTCATCGTACATATTTCCTTCCACTTTCTTCTTGTTTCCTTGAAGATCTTCTTATGTTTTCCTTGAAGATCTTCTTATGTTTTCCTTGAAGATCTTCAAGAGATATTCTTCTTCCGGTCACAAATGTCCGACTTTAGGAAGTTACAGGCTATAGTTATCCGTACAACAGAAACTTCTTTGTCAATCGTTTACAGGGTCCATTAAGATTTGACAATTGAGGAAGAAACACAGAAAGGCTCGAACTTATGCTGGCTTTTTACCCACCATAGTGTCTTGCTGTGGATATGACAGTAGGGCCGGGTCTAACTCGGCCGAAACGATTTTAGGTCATATTCCCCTTGAAGGATCGAGTCTCAATTTCAAATGACCTGATTGTTCAACTTAAACGAACCCAACTTTTATGTAAAGGTTCCTCCAGGCTATGGATCTGTTGATAGTGCCTGTCCTATTGAGCACAAGTCCACATAGAGCTCTTATCTCATCCAAGCCCACAAATGTTGTCGTACCATGCTGATTCAACAAAAACGACAAGAAACAAAAGAGAGAACTCAGCAAATATGTTTGTATTTTCATGTAAAAAAGAAAACCAAAAAAGGGTATTTAATATTTACAATAATTTCATAATTCCAAGTTAAATTGCATCAACCATGATATAAAAAATAAACAAAATTGAGTAGAGAGCATCACATCCACATCTTGATCCTAATGATTATTAAGGAGGAATTAAAGCTTGTTTCTTAGCTTTCTCAATGATTAATTTAGAGGAAAAGCAAATACCCTTTGTGAAGCTACTAAGCTTCCAAATCAATCAAAATCTAAACTAATTTATATGATAAGATTTTGTGTTCATTTTTTGTTTTTCATGGCAGGTTGTTGTCTTGAAGTGGTACTTCCAACCTCCAACATTATATTTTCTTTGGAGTATTGTGATGAGTATATTCACATTGTTCTAAGTAGGACCAATTATACCCACTTGTGATTAAGCTTTAATTAATATAATAACTTAAGTTTAAATTGATTCGATAACAATTTCATATTGATCCGATAATAAATTTGTTTTTTAACAAGAGAATTAAGTTAATTATTATAAATGCATCATACCAATTATTGAATTGGAGACAAGATAACAAGTTCTTAAAGGAGGATTTAAGCTAAATAATGACACTTCATCTCACCACACTACTAAAAGATATTGTCCATTTGAACCTTTTTGGTGTTTTACAACCATTATTGGAAGAAACCTTCTTCTTTGATTTGATATGTTGTGATTCCTTCTTATAATTGACACCATTGTTAGATTTGGGATTGATTTGCTTTTTGATTTATTTGGGAGGACATGTTTTTTTTAGCATATTCATAAAGCATGTAGGTAGGGGTGGGAAAAAAAAAAGGATACATAGTGCCTTGGAGCTTTGCATAGGACCTACAATCATACTCATATGAAAAGCATCACACACGCCCAGTGGGACTCGAACCCACAATCGCCTGATTAGAAGTCAGGCGCCTTATCCATTAGGCCATAGGCGCTTCACTCATATTGTAGCTGACATAAAAAATATTCAAAGATAGTTTTAGCCTGAGTGTTCATGATCTACAGAGAGACGTCGGTTCCTTGGTAAGCTTTATTTTTCTTTTAAAAAAGACTTTTGTGTTTGTGCATGTCACAAGCTTTTATGGTTGATGATGGTGATGCATACAAGTTAGAGCCAATGCATTGATGTCTCTTCTACACGATTGATGAGGTCCCCTATACTACACTGCCACTCTAGAAATGGATGTAGTTCTCCCATTAAAGTCTACAACTAACCATCCGTTTTTCTTAATTATCAAGAAGATTTATGAGAAATGCTCAAAATAACAACTTAAGCAAAAGAGAAAATTACTAAATTCAAGATTTCTTAAAAAAAGAAGGACATTTATAATAAGATTCCACCTTCTAACATTATTTCATATGAATTCGTCAACCTATCTCGTAATTCATTTTTAGCATTTTACAGATTTCGAATAAAGTAAAAATTCTCGATTTTTTTTGTTCTTTATAAATATTAAAAGTTGATCTTAATAACAAAATCTCAGATGGAATCGATATATCAAACAAGTTAATCCTAAGCAAGTGTACTTCTTGCCCTTTCTGGCCTTGCTGTCAAAACCATGCTTAAGCGGTGTGCAGTTCAATTTCTTTTCATGCAGTCAATTCCAAGACTCGTCTTTCCATCTTTTTGGGAATGTTACGTACCAATGGTTGAAAGACTTTGATCACTTATCATCTTCTCAAGCACCTACTTCCACGTACTTCTTGTTATTAAGAGAGTCCCTTTCATTTACGGAGCCAACTAATGAGTTGGGTTCCAGCTAGATTCCATCACTGATAGCTTCACAATTAAAACGACTAATCCATCACAACCACCAAATCAACTTCGTTCCCACTGGATTTTTAGGTCACAGTTGCAGAGAAGTTGACAGACGATTGATGAGAAGGGTTTGAAGTACCACTAGCTAGGACGGTCCCCATTGATGAGACAACAAACTACTCTTCGCTAGTAATTCAGCATTCAAAGATGACGAGTTGATTCGGCTCAATTATTGTTATCATTAGCTTGATTATAAGTGACTTACAGGCTACAAACAAGAGTTTAGGATCGCTACGATTAGGTCAGATTTATTCTCCAAATCCAGCTCTTTTCTCACATCTCTTGAAAATGAATACTCTTTATAACATCAAATCAATCAATTAAGTATAACCACCGCCAGAATCTAGCGTTTGACAACTTACGTTTTCACTTTTCAGGAAGCTCCTCAAATTAAACTAACACTACAGCTGTTTATCTCAGTATGAAGTGATGAATATATCAGGGAACATAGAAAATAGATGCACGTATGACATAATTTAATTGTGTCGACATGTTTACAGGTACAGGATGCATGGCCAACGCTTTTATGTCGTGCTCTCCACCATTAAACTTGGTTGCATCAAATCGTGTCAACTACCCCAGGAAATGTGGCTTGACGTTTCCTGAACTGTCGTCGGATTCTCAAGCAAGATTTTTTCTTTTTTAAGGATAATGCTTTTCAGGGTTTTTAATATTGTACACTGCAGCCACAATTGCGGTCCAAATAATACAGTTTAGTGATTATAATGCTTGTTATTTTGGACAACAACAACATGTAATATCATAAACAGGAGTAGCAGTGAGTTTTCAACCCGATAAATATACTAGACCCGAAAAATAGACATGAAGGCTAAAAAAATAGATTTTAAATAGATTTTAATTAGATGCTGAAAAATAGATGTGTATATGAATTTAGATATGGGTCTAGTGATAACCCTAGCCAATAGATACTTATACCCAACTCGTTTTTTATTAACTCTATTTTTTCTAATTTTTCTTAAATATTTATAGTTAAATATAATAAAATATTAATATTTTCTGAGGAGAAACAACTTTAAAATTTTCACTTTACTCCTCACCTTTTTTCAAGTAAAAAGAGTCCCTTCGTTTTAGTCATTTCATCAGTGACTTTTAAGTTCCCAATGCTGCAAAGTTCACATAAATACAATTCGAAACTTTAGATATTTCCGTCTTTGTCTCAATTCTTGATGGTGAAAATGTATGTTCTCTTTGCGCTAGACATTATGATTTTTATTATTCCAATTTTATGATTTTTTTAAGACATACAAATCAAAATCTTGACCTACTATTATTAAAGTAATTTTGATTTGGAGTGCTTGCAAAAATCTGGTCTTTTTATTTTCTATTTAGAAGTTATATTTTTTTGTGCCATACAATCCGATAAATATCCAAAAACTCGAACAATCCAATAGATTTAAATATGGGTAGTAAATTGTAAAAATCGATGGATTTTAAATAGATAATGGATTGAGTCATAAAAAATAGATTTAGATATGGGTAGAATAATACTCGAACCAAACCCTATATATTGTCATTCCTAATCATAAACTATGGCTCCCAGAAGGTGGTCCAAGTTGTAAAGCTAACTTTTCAAGAAACTTTTTCATTTGAGAGATTGAAGTGTAATTTGTAGCATAGACTTTATTATGTATCCCGAATCATTCAAAAAAGGGTTAAAAACGAAAGAAATGCAGAATACCTGATTTCGATTCTATCTCTTCTTTCGAAGCGATTTCTGAGCACCAAACGAGTTCTAATATCTCGAGACCTTTATGAAATATGTTCATCGACGCGAGATTTCTATATATTTGTGAATGATATAAGTAATTACAGGAGACATTAAGTTTTATATATAGCTTCCATATCGGGCTTCTCTATCACAAGGCCGATATAGGTCAATTTTACACTAATTGGGATCCATTTTTTACCCGAACTTCGACCCATTGATTTAGATTATTTATTGGGTCACTTATTATCCTTATCTATATCAAACTACGTAACTTAACTGATAATTTATTGAAAAGCTAAAAATTATAATTAATGTTGTCCATTTAATAGGAAAGGACAAAAATGACTTGTATTCTCCCCTTGGATAGTCATAATTAAAATATACTAATTAAAATAATCTAGAGGAATGGGTATCATTGTTATGTAAGGGTGTGCTTGTTACAATTAATTAAAATATTATTAATTAAAATATTATTAATAATTAATTAAAATATAATTCATTCATTAATTAAAATATTGTAATTAATTAATTAGAATATAATTAATTGCAATAGAATTAATTAAAATATTATTATTATTTATTTAATTAACATATAATAAATTAATTAAAATATTGTAATTAATTAATTAATTAAAATATAATAAATTAATTAAAATATAATTAATTAACTAGCTACAATATAATTAATTAAAATTAATTATAATAGAATTAATTAAAATATAATAAAGTTTTATTTCTTAATATTTTTTACAAATCAACCACTGTCAATAATAATTAATAGTAATCATTCCTTCCTCTTAACCAACCATCATAATTATAACGATAATATATATTCTCATTTTTCGCTATATTCATTCTTATTCTTATTAATGCACAAACCAACCAACCAACGTTAGGAGTAGGAGTTTCGATGTTGACATGTGATCTTGCAAGCTTGAGTTCATATTAGATGTGTTGTGGTTGAGGACTGGCATTCCAATGCTGTGGTGTGGTGGCTTTCCTTCTTGCCTTGCATTTAAGCGGACCAACTCAGCCGAAAGTTTTGGTTGGAAACTTGTGAGCACTGCTCTATTATTTCGTTTATTTTAAATTAATTAAAATTTTATAATTAATCAAACTTAAATATGTTGTTAAACTTAAGTTCTAACTCAAATCAATCAAATTCCAATACTCAAATCCGAATCACCAAAACGATGTTCACAGGTCAACCAACTTTAATAAATATATATAATCTTAATTATTGAAAATATTTAATATATATTAAAATCATCATCAATAGTCAAAAATAAATCACACAAATTATTAAAAAATTACATAAAACTCGTACGAATTCACCCGATCGAGCTATAAATTTGATTATATTATTTTAATTCATTAATATTAAATTAATTAAATTCAAAATTTTCTATTTAGTTGAATTTAAAAAATATTAAATTTGATTGGAGCTAAAAACAATCAAACAACCTACTGCTTGTATAAGTTTCCAAATCAAACACAACCTTTTTGGTCATACCTAAAAAAATGGATTGGCCATACATTTAAATTATTTTATAATATTCGTTGCGGTTAATAAACATTTTAATAATTCATATTTTATTACCGAGCTGATCACGTTTGTCCTCTGGCGGCAAGAAACCTTGCCTTGCTGGTGGAGTGTCCAAAACGGACGTGCTTCGTGATTAATGGCTAATTGCGTTTCTGAATCTGATTTGGTAAACCCAAAACAAAGTCAATGCTGACAGGAAGCTTAATGTTGACTTTTTTTTAAAAATTAATTCCTTGAAGTGTCAACTAAAAGGCATATATTTAGTAGGTGGTGTGATCAGAAGTGGCAATGGCATTGTAGTGTCGTGAGTGTGGTATAATTTTGTTTTCCAAGAGTGTATTGTTAAATCAGTAATACAAAAGAACAGTTAACATAAGTGGCTTGAAGGAGCTAGTCTTCTTTCACTATCCGATTTGGAAAGACGCGTGACTGAAAGTAATTAAGAAGGGCTTAAACTGGCATGGCTTGTGATTAGTGAAATAATTAAAAAAGCTTGCTTGAATTAACAAGTTAATCTTTGTCAGTCTTTCTTAATTTTTCTTAACGACCCAAATCTCCAAGCGTTAGGTAGAAATATTACCAAACAACTACAAATTGAATTTTTTAATTATTTAACACATAAACGTGTGAAATTCTCAAATTGCAAGTGATTGACTTTTTAAACTTACACTAAACTTCATGGATTACTTATAAAGTAGTGAAGGGTGCAATAATAATATCAATATACCTTAAGGGGTGGTTCAATTTGTGAGTTAATCAAGTTTTATAATTTAAGAAATTGAAATTGAAATTAACCAAAATCATGTTGGATGTTTTTAAGCAACTAGACTTTTTAAATTTTTAACTTTTTATTACCGTTTTTAAGAAAAAATCTCATCTTGAAACAACCGATAAAAGCTGCTTTTTTGTGACCAAAATGTCACATATTTGAATATCTCTTTGTAAAAAATAAAAAAAAAGTTACATGTATCAATTATCCTCTCACATGTTTTTGTAAAACGAAGAATCTTATATACTAGGTACGTTTTATTTCTTTATTATTGAGCTTAACATCATTGCTCGAATATGAAAACCTGAAAATTACCCTCAATTTTAAAATAAATATAAATTGCATATATTAAAATAAGTCATTTAATAAATTAAATGATCGGTCTGACTTGATTCAATTGAAAATTTATTGTAAAAATTAAAAAATTAAAAATTTTTAATTTAAACCAATTTGAGTATATTATTTAAATATAAAATTCAAGTTTTAGACGAAAAAAGTTATTAAGAAAAGAAAAAGGAAGCTTTGCGCTTTTTGTTTTTGGAACGTACATGCCTCGTATTCGATTTCATTAAAGTTCCAACATAGCAACGGTACAATTTGAAATTGCTCCCTCGTGTCATGTATCACACTCACCTTTCATATTAGATAAAGACATGATGTGCATTCGCGACCATTTGGAGCTCGGCAGCTTCACGAGCTTTGAAATTAGTGGGGAGGAAGCAAAGCAAAGAAAGTAACAGAACGTGGGGTCTTCTTCTTCCACGAACCACAACAAGAAGGAAACAAGATCAAAAGGCCGTATCTTTTTTACTATTTGTTGTCCACTTTCTTAATTCTTCCATCTTCTTCCTTTGAAATTTTGTATTTGGACAAACGATCATAAGTATAGTTTCGCCATAAAATACGCCACCAGTTAATAAGAAACACCGTGGTAGTGGTATTCATCGCATTCTCGAAAGTTCTTGAAATGTCATTGTCATCAAAATCATACCATTAAACGGCTAGTTAGACTTGTTCTTAGGCAAGAACGAATACAAGGGCTTGTTCTTAATCATATCATTAGCGTATTGAATATTAAATAAAATTTAAAGATAAATTATTTTTAATTAAATAAATTTATTATAACATTTTATATAATATTTATTAACAAATTACCGTCAAACTCATATATGAAATTTTGACCGAGTTTAATGGATTGATGAATTAGTCGATTGATTCAATTTAATTAGCAAACTCAAAGCATAAGCTTTGTAAATAAATCTTTGACTGATTCATGTTATTAGACTACTCCTTGATTTTATTTTTTTTTGGATATAACTGCTCCTTGAATTTTATTAGACTTTTGTTAATTATATTACATGTATATTGTCAAATCAAATTAGGTTAAAGTTGGTTAAGTATGACTATAATCACTCAAGAAAATTTCAAAAGTACTCAAAATACTAATGTTAATAGCACAATTTTTCACATAAAAATCTATAATTATTATTTTTATATATACATCATCATCATCATCATCATCTTTGATTCCCGTAATAAGGCGGAGTCTGGAAAGATTTGATAATACGCAGCCTTACCTTTACAGAATAAAGAAGTTGTTTCCAGTAGACCCATATGCGAATGTGACAATAAAAAGTAATGCAAATTATATAAGTAAATATGAAAATTGATATACTAAAAGAATAGGTAAATAAAATTAAATAAGCAAATAAATAAATAAAATAAGATAAAACTTAATAAAATATCTGATATGGTGCTCATATCTACTAATAAATAATAATAATAATTAAAAAACTACAAATTATCGATACAAGTTTAAAAGAAAAGTTATTTTTTAATAAAAATAAATATAATAAAAATAAAAGTAGGACAAATATACTTAAAAAACTGTAAAGTTCTGTTTATACCTGCTATGCTGCAAACGTTTGTTCACTATTTTTTAAAATGTGCATGTCAACATTATGTATAGGTCATGCTAATCTACTTTGTATCTTTCTAATTTTATCGTATATCCTTTCGAAAACATATGATTAAGCAAATGATATACTTGATCTAAATGCAAGAACTAGGAGTCAATTCTTAATATATATATAAATGAGATCAAATTTAAATATATGAATAATTTATAAATTATAAATTAACAATTCAACTGATTTTTTGGTGTGTGTTTAGAATTAACAGTTTAATCATAAGTAATCATTGCATTATGGAAGATTTATAATGTTGAACCTTCGAATAAAAGCAGCATATACTATGTAGAAAATGATCGAATGACCCGTGACGAGGTGTTACTTTCTTTGAGTACTGGCTCGTGAATCCCAGTAGCTAATTAAGTTAAAAACAGTTAACGGCTCCTAAGATACTTATCTCTGGATAGAACAAAATCACTGCGCTTGTGAGTTTTCCACGATTGACTAAAGAACTAGCCTTTGAGACCATTACCCTAAAAGACGTAAGAAAACCCTTATCTACATCATAGGATTCTTATCCGCAAGTCCATTATTAGTAAGAGAAGCAAAATGGCATTTTCCTTGTCACTAGCTTATAAAATTAGTGATTCGATTACAAAAATTTTGAATCTTATAATGTTTTTTGTTCGATTTTTAATTTTCCAGTTCGATTTACTTTAATAGCTGTTGTTGTTAAAAATTCATCAATTTATTAATTAATCAGTCAATTTCTGTAAATTAATAAATTCTTATAAACCGAAATTAATCAATTAATTTTTATAAAACAATCTATTTCAATAATATTTCAAAATTTTAATTTTATTTAATCTTTAGTTAGTTTTATAACGATCTAATACCAGTTAAACCTTTTAAATCTTAAATTTCTCGTCTTATCTGTTTAACTTCGAACCCGATGTTTATGTCATTGAAAATTGGACCTTCCAAATATCACTTTTTGCCTCTTAAAGAAGGAATATAAAATCAAGATAAATTACTAATATCATCAAGTCAAGTCTTTGTACCCAAAAAAAAAGATTATTTGGAGTATTATTGTTTAATGTCAAATAACTTATTAAAACAACAACATCAACACTAAGTAGAAATTTCACTTAGACATGGAGTTTGGAGAGGTACAATAGTATACAACATTATTCTTAACTGATAGAGAAGGTGTTCTCAAATGGCCCTCTAACTTATTAACTATCTAAAAATATTCCAAAACACTATAAAAAGAAGAAGAAGAGAGACACTAGTTCTTATACTCTTGTTCCTTGCAAAGGGACCAAAACATTGCAATCTATTACAATTTTATGTACCTGAAAAAGAAAAAAAGAACTTGTCATCATATTTCAAATCCTAATTTTACTATATATATTTCTCTAATTTTAAGGAAAATAAAAGACAATTAGGAACTTAGATATTTTAAATATTAGAAGTCCTTGTAATCTTTGGGATAAAAGTCCAAATTTAGGGAATCAATCACAAACTGAAGCTCCGAATATTCCACTTGACATCAAACTTTCCATTCCCAGAAAGTGATCGGAGAACTCTATGCTCGAGTCCAGCATTGGTGGGTATACCCATCCATCGACCGAGTCAACCAGCATGAATTCGACCCCTGTCTCCGACGAGTCAAAACTCCCTTCTATGTTTGGCAGCTCCACGATTTCAGTCAGCTCCTCGGACTCTCCGACTTTGGACACGGATATGGACGACGTCTCTGAGGAGGAGGAGGAGGACGACGTCTCTGACGATGAGACAGAGCTGTCCAGCTCCACCATGGCCGCGGCTTTGGTTGCGGCGGCTTGAACGTCACGCGGCAATGAAGACGAAGGCCGTGGCAACCGTTCCACGAGCTCGGGGAAGTTAAGGATTGCGGCGTCGCCTTTGATGCTCAGCGCAGCCACGTCATGCGCACGCGCTGCCATTTCGGGTGTAGGAAACGTCCCGAGCCATATGCGCGATTTCTTGCGAGGCTCGCGAATTTCGGACACCCATTTGCCCCAACTTCTCATCCTCACGCCTCTGAACACCGGGTGCCTGCTACCGTCTCGACGTCTCTTGCACGTACTTTTGTCTTCGTCTGGGTCTTGACAACTTTTGGAGTACTTCGATGAGGAGTTGCTGGTGCTTTCTTCAGGCATTCTTAAAATTGATAGCTGTATAATACTCCTGAAGATTGACAATATGCGGTGATGAACACTAAGAGTTGATTATAATGAAGAATGAGTGAGAGTGAGTGAGAGGGAGAGAAAGGATTATAGCTTATTATAGGAGGTGTTGGGTATGGACGAAGAAGAAGAATAATGAGAGGGTTTTTGTAGGGAAAGGATAGAATAGTCTCCTAAAAAGTGACCCTTAACCTACCATTATTTCACAATGACAAAAACTTGCTAACAAAGAGAAAGATTTGAGTAAGAGACTAAATTTAAAAAAAAAGGATAGTAATCTATTTACATTTTTTGAAAATTTTTCTTTATAGTATCATTAAGTATAATTATGATAATAATATTATAATTGCAATATAAATTATTACTATAATTTATTATAATTATGCACGTATTTATTCAGATAATTTATAAACTTAATTTTATGAAATAATTACATCTATTAATAAGAAATAGAGAAAAATATTTTTTATTAAGTTCGCATCATAACCATATAAGAAGTGTAATATTTGATTATAAAAGAACATAATTTAATTTGATAGACGAAATATGATTTAGTGAAAATCAAACGGCATTCAATTATGAAATTCTTTATTATATAAATCTAATAAGATATGATAAAATTTTGGTACAACTAAATGTTAAGAATAAGTGAAAAGGTAGGGTAGGGTGGGAATGTGTGACACCAATTGAATAATTCTATCTTCTTGTTTTGATCGAGTGTTAGGACTTTGCTTATTGCTTATTAACTCTTTTTTTTATCTTCTTAAAGCTTTCTTTTGGTGATGATGGTTGATGACATAACATAAATTGCCAAATCATCACCATTATTAACCAATAGTACTCTTGTTCATTACACTTAACATTGTCTTTAAAGCACAAAAGGGTAAAGGAACCAAGGCATTATCTTCTTAGATTCTATTTAAAGTTGTAAAGCTAAGTCAAGTCTAGATTCTTTCACTCACTTTGTTAGGATGCAACAAAAACTACAAATCCAATTGCCTTTTCATATACTCAATAATGGGTACAATTTACTATAACTAATCATGTATTTCTTTTTTTTTCCTCTTATCTATAATGTTGAAATCCAAATTGAATTGCTCCAAAAAAGAGGTCAACTTTTTATCCTGTTAGAGAAAACTCACTCCTACCTTCTGATTTTGCACTTGTATAGATTAAATTTCACATTCACCTTGTTGTGTTATCGGCTGATGTAACATCAATGAATTAGTTATTATGGATCTAATGTATAAACTAAGTTTGAAATGTTCAATTATTGAAAGGGTATAATGATCAACATCACTTGTTAACAAAATTATTGTAGAGACATTAACAATTGCATCTTAAATTCAATTCAACATATTTTAATATGATCGAATTAAATTTAGTGTTCAATTTTAAGCTATTGACTCGATAAACAATTTATATAAAATATATGATCGACAAAGTATTACGTAATCTTAAAAATTTACCTAGTACACAATTGAAATATTTACCTAAAAGTGTTGATACCATTAGTCAATTACTATTACTTACTATAAACTATATATA
>JANZXR010000005.1:2890214-2944835 GCA_027575705.1 Erythroxylum echinodendron | reverse complement strand
TATAAAATATATATATATATATATATATATATATATATATATATATATATATTAGGTATCTCAATTTTATCGGACTAATCTTCAGCTCCTAAGACCTCACTCCAAGAGCCTTAGAGGAGGTAAATCTCGAATCCCAAGTTCCCTAAGACTCTTACGTAGCTTGTACACTTCTACGCACAAGGAGTCGTCATATACTGATTAGTCAGCTGCTGATTGATCACTGGCCTTATTCAACATCAGGTTTCTATCAGTTCTAGGTTTCTTAATAATTTCAGAGGACCATTAACAGGAAAAATTTTCCTTCTCTCCTCTTGCTCGAAGTGAAAATTTATTAAAATAAAGAGCCTTAAATGAAGAGTTGAAACCAATTAAAGTAACGATTCTTATCGCTACTCTTTGCTGTGATAAATGAATCTATCAGCTCAAAGTTTGTGGGCCACGTGATGTTCACACATCCATAAGGTCTTCATAAATGAGGTTGGTGATTGGCTAGCGAACTAACAATAAAGATGGAAAATTTTCATAAACATAGAAGGACCAAAAATAAAATTAAGAACTTAAAGAGGTTATAAAAGCATTGTGGGCATCTAGCAATAGGACTACGGCATTCATTTTATGCACCAGCAATTGGTAGGTGAGAATGCAATAGCAGGTCACTCGAAAGGTCTCAATCAACTTTTGACCTTTATGACAATAATTAGAGTTCCCTTAAAAATAACTAAATATTTCAATAATAAAACTGAAAGTTAAATCGCCCGGAGTAAAAATTTAACGTTTCAAAGTTCAACTATGGTTAGATTGTTGTGAAATCATTTAAATATTAAATAAAATTTAAAATATAATTGAAGAAAATTTTTTTTATTTATTGAAGACGATAAAATTTAATTAAAAAATAGATTGTTTTATAAAAATTGATTAATTTATAAAAGCTGACAAATTAATTAATAACTAATTATTATTTAAAAATAAGAGTTATTAAGTACATTGAATAAAAAATTCATAAATTGAACACAAAAAATTGACCGACTCAGAATTTATATGACTGAAGTGATCAAACCGATTCAATTTTTTAATTATTGAACAAATATAATTTCCGTTTGGAATTACTTTTTTTAAGGTTTAAAATTGTAGATTGTAAACATAACTACAATGCTAATATTATAATTATAATTAATTCGTAATCTATAATTTAAAGCCTTGATTCTTTTAATAGAAGAATTCGTGGCCGATATCTTGTAGATGTGTACTGAGTAAATCTCTAAATTGACGAAATAGTCTGCAAATCACGCTAATCGAGTACTTCACACTAAATAAACCCCGACAAGCTCAATTCCTTGTTACTTATAATGTGATAACAGCTTTTGTTCGTGTACTTAGTGTATCTAGATAAGATGTTTAAGCATCAAAATGTTTATTATGTATTAAATAGTTATCAAATCGATATGCAGTAAAGATTAAATAAAATTAAAAAATCTGAAATAAGATTGAAGGAGGAGATTATCTTTACCTATCAAATAAGTTAAAGTTTAATAAAAAAACTAATAAATAAAAACTGACTACATAATTATAGCTTATAAAAATTAGTTAATTTTTTTAAAAATTTACTAATTAATAAATAAATCAATTTTATTTTAATAACAAAGGTTATTACAATAAATAGAATTAAATAAATGACCGGTTTAATATTTTTATGATTAAATCAACCGAATAAGTTTAATTTTTTAATCATCAATTGTGTCTTAATCCTAGGATTATATTATTCCGTTTTTAAATACCAACAACAACAGAGGAAAAAATACGGATCTTAGTATAATTATAATACATTATAATTTGAGTAGCATTTAATTAGTTTGATTCAGAGTTTAAGAGTTGTGTTAATTTATTATGTAAGTAGTACTTGATTAATCCACGTCCAATTAAAATCTCTAAATTTTATTAAAAAATTTAAAGACTATACAAAATTTAAGAATAAGAAAAAATATGTCATAAGAAATCTCCGTTATTTTGTGAATTTGACATAATTATTCATCTATAAATTAGGAACAGATCACCTGTTCCTTTTATTCTGTGTCTACCATATTTTATAAATATTCATTCATCTAATAAATGAGACCCTACAAAAATTCGATGAATAGATGCTCATGAAATATAATAGGCACAAAATAATGGAAACAATTGATTTAAACCCTGTAAATTATGGGATCAAATCAAATCTTTTGTTCTGATTTTAATGTTTCTATCATATTCTATTAAATCTCATCTATACATTTACATGGATTCTACGTAAATATATAGATGAGATTTAATGAAACGTTATTAGAACAGAGTAACTAGAACAAAGAATTTTACGTGACAAATTACATAATTGTACGTATAATCGTAATGATGTTCCATATGTCTCCCGATCATGTGAGACATGTGTTAGTGTTACAGTATAACTCAACCTTGTTTCATGAAATATGCTGGACTTTCACCTCCAACTTTCGCAGTTTTCTGAGGACATCGTACCGACTTTATTTCTGTCGACTTTTCAAAAGCAGAGGTAACGATAAGGTATTTGCTTGCTTTAGATCCAAGAGGAAGCACTTAAATGTTTGAATGTGTAGGTCGTTGGAAAATATTGTCCATTTTTTATTATGTAAATAACTATTAATTGTAATTTTAGTTTTTTAATAAATTACTAATTAACTTACGTAATTTGATTCAGATAAAGGTAATAGATGATTTAATACATGATTTAAATTAATGAGTTAAAGTTTACGAAGAAAATAGATCTCGATTAGTTTTAAGCAAGAAAACTGTTTCGGGAGAAGAGATGGAATTGAAATAAGGTATTTCGTATTTTTTTAATTTGAACCCTTTTATAAACGATCTATAATACATAATAAGGTCTATGCTACGTGTTACGTAAGTTACATTGTTTAATTATCATATAAATTATTTAGTTATATTTTGTTAATTTTTTTGTACATTTAAATTTTTAATATTACATTATTTTGATTAAAATATATGAAAATTAATAATATATCACAAAATTATATAGTAATTAAAATATTATAAATAATTAGTAATTTTAAAAATATGAATAGTAACATAAAAAAGAAAACTATGAGAAGTAATAGTATTTTTAACCCTATTATAAAATAAAAATGTTGTGTTATATCCAATATATGCTCGAGGTTTAAAATGTTCAAACTACAAAGAATTTGAAATAAAATTAAACAAAATAGAATAATTTAAAATATAATTAAAGAAGGAGATTATCCGTATTTATCAAAAAATTGAAGTTTAATAAAAGAAAAATTTGTTAAATGAAAACTTACTACTTTATTATGATTTATAAAAATCAGTTTGCTTATAAAAATTAGTAAATTAATTGATAAACTAACTAAATTTTAATAACAAAGGTAATTGTAATAAATAGAATTAAAATTTTGAGTAATTCAAAATTTTTATAGTTAGAACGACAGAGCAAATTCGAGTTTTTAATTATTGGTTGTATTATTCCTTTTTCAAATATCATCAATAATACAGAAAAAAAGATTCAATCTTTTTTATAATAGGCCAAGCCGGGGGCAAACGACCTGGCCCGAGTTATTAATTTTTAAAAAATTCAAAAAATGCTATTATTTTTTACAAAATAGTGTCATTTTGTCACTTTCAGTTGAATTTCGGGCTGGTCAATCAGGCTAAACCTGTTAACTTTGGGTCGGATTGCCATCCCTAAACTTTTTGGTATAATAGGATTAGCATGTCATCGATAATTATTGTTAATAATATATCAACTTATTTATTCACAAATTTGAAGCTCTTTAATAATAAAAAAATAAAAGAAAATATTATTCACTAATATCCAAACTTGTCTTTGAACATAGTACTAGAAACAAGCAAGCATGTCACTCATGATATAATTTAATATACATAAATTGGTAGTGAATCATCTTATTAATATTACCGCCACAACAACATTTAGTAGAAATCTCGCTTATAAGTGAGATTTAGAGAGGTCTAATAGTACGCAACCTTATCTCTAACTAGTAAAAAAGTTGTTTCTAAATAATTCACGTGTGAATGAAAATAAAAATAAAAAATAAATAAAAATGATAAATAAAAGTAAAATTAGAATAAAAATAACCAAAAAAGAAAAATAATAATAGGGAACATAAAACAAAATAAAATAAACCAATACATATAAATAATAGTAAATATAAATATAAAAATAAAACTAATAATAACAACGAACTCTTAATTATATTTTTAAGTGATAATCTCCTAAAATAACATGGGTTATGCAACTTTGTAACACATAAATGCAAAAATATATGCAAGGGATATATAGTATCGACATTGGAGAGTGAAACATGAAGAATTTTAACTAAGATACAAGATATAAAGATTTTTATGAAGTTTTAGAATTTTTAATTTTTAATTTTTAATATTCCAAAAAACTCTTTATGATTTTAAAATATTTAAGAAAACCTCTTCTCTTAGAATTCGATAAAAGTTTTTAAACCCAATTCAGAATCGATTTAAATCTAATGTTTTAAAAAACGGACCAAAAGTTAAGCTAATAAGATAAAAAAAATTTAAGGTTGAAAAGCTTAACTAGGATTAGACCGTCATAAAATTTACTAAAATTGAATATAGTTAAAGAATTTAAAATATGATTAAAAGAAATTATCTTTATTGATCGAAGAATTTGAAGTTTAATTAAAAAGAAATTATTAAATAAAAATTAATTTAATTATTTTAGATTATAAGAATTTATTAATTTACAAAAATTGGCTGGCAGAGTTATTAAAATAAATTGAACCGGAAAAAATAAAAATCGAATCAAAAAATTAATTATTCTAGTGTTGTTCATATTGTGAGATACTTTTATATATCAAACAATAATATAAACAAACTTGACTCTATGTTGTTTGTTGATCTTAATAGTCTTTTTCCACTCTCACCTTCTTAGTTTTCTTCATTCTCTCAATGGTGCGAGAACTTCTATTCTTTCAATATTTGTTTTTACGTGACTTCTATTGAAAAGAGAGGGAAGGGTTATTGTTAACTAATCCTAATAATTCTAATTACCTTTAACAAGCCTAATAATCGTTATTTTGAGACCACTTTTATATTAGAATCTATTAAAGTAATATAGGCCACATTAATTATTAAAATTAATCTAACACATATATCGTATATTTTATTATTATTATTTAATAAAAATATATAATTTTTTAATATCAACCATTTTTTAAATTATAATAAAAGTTTGTATCTTTTTGACATAAAATCCTCAAATTTTATAAGTCTATTTCAACCCTATTTTCACCTTAAAATAATGATATGTACTTATGTTATATGTGAAAATACGAATGAAAGAGTTCGACAACAATCTCAACCTATCTTTTAGGGATTAGATTTCTTATATTTGTTATAATATTTTTATCATGTTTTATTAAATCTTACCAATATATTTACGTAAATATTATATAAATATATAAATAAAATTTAATAAAATAAAATAAAAATAAAATAAATTAAAAGGTAGGATTTGACGTGCATCTTTTACACGATTTATTTTGTGCATTCGAAGCAATCATTCATCCATAGATTCAAAATTGTCCAAGTGGTCTCATAGCTTCAGCTCCTCACTTAAGGCTCTCTTTTACAGGAGGTCTTGAGTTTGAGTCACGCTAAAGGAGGAGAAATGGGAAATTTATCCTATTGATGATCTTCTAGCCCCTTGGGCACAGCTCTTTGATCGGATCAATTACGAACGTCTCGTTTCCAGCGACAGTGTGGAAGTTGAAGCTACTAGAGAACTTGAGGGCTGCTGGGCACCTGATACTGAGTAGGGGGCCAGCGATCAATCAAGTATGTGACGACTCCTTATGCGCAAAAGTGTACAGGGTACGTAAAAACCTGAAAGATCTTGAGATTCTAGATTTACATCCACTAGAGTTCTTAAGGTGAGGTCTTAAAAACTTAAGATTACTCTAATTAAACTGAGACACTTAATGTAATAAAAAAAAGTTATCCAAATAACTTTGGTCAGAATCGTACCGATGATTCTTGATATCCTTCAATCATGTTAGACAGCTGTTCGTGTTACAGTATAGCTCAACCTGTTTCATTCAATATGCTTGATTTTCACGTGCACAAATATTCATAGTTTTCTGACGACATCGTACTGACGTTAACTTTATCGGTTTTGCAAAAGCAAAGGTCGTGTCTGTGTTTCTTTATGCGACCAATAAGGTATTTCTTACGTGATGGTTCGGTAGATTCAGGTGGTCAACACTTTAATCTTTTTGCAAAGTATGAACCCCTCGTAAATTATTTCGTTTGGTATGAGGGCCAGCAGGTTACTTCTTGCCCGGTGTGATATAAGAGACAAGTTGCTTCTTGGCCAGCGTGATATCAGAGTCAGCAGGTTGCTTCTTATTCGATGTCAGGTATAAATAGTATAGTAATCTTATTCTTTAATTAGAGATTTTAAGTTCTGCTTTTGAGAATAAAGAGATTTATTTGATAATTACTTTACTTCTTTCTTACAGACTGACTTGGAACGAGTTGAGATTAATTTGGGTGTGAATAGTTTAAAAGTTATTAAATTTTATATAATTGGGCCTAAATTAATTGAGTACATACAAGTCCAAGCGAGATTCTATCCTAAAATCAATTGGTGATAAGCGGAGTAACTCACTAGGTTTATATGCATATTCAAGGTCTTGTATTTTTTTAACGTGGGACAAACTCCTACTTATATTCTAACACGACCCCCTCACGTGGGGGCTAATTAGGGCCTAACAAGTCCAAACGAGCTAACTGAGCACATACAATTAATTAAGGCCTCACGTGTGGGCTAATTGAGCACATACAAGACCAAATGAGGCTCCATCTTAAAATTTCATTTGGACTTATATATGTTCAGTTTATTTAGGCCTAATCATATAAAATTTAACAAAGGTACTTTCCCATAATTGAGACCCTCTTAGAACACTTCGTGAGCTGATAAAAAAAAATTCAATAACACACAACTTTATCTCTATTTAATAAAAAAGTTGTTTTTTTAATAGACTCACGTACAATACATCATGAAAATAATACACAATTATAAATGAATGTGCATATATATATATATATATATATATATATATATATATATATGAAATAAATAAAATAATAAAGGTAGTAATTCATTTTTGTTTTAACAATTACCTAATAATATGATTTTTATTTTTTAATTTTAATTTGAATTTTTAAAATTTGACAAATAATGAAAAATTAGTTTGAATTACTTTAAAGTTAATACAACTGAATTTAAATTAAATCAAATTCAAAATTTAAAATATAACTCAGTTTATCGTAAATCTTAATAAAATAATTTGTTAACCACATGCATTAAAAAGCTAATTAATAAACTAAAAGATGAGTTAAATTAAGAGCTGTTGGTAAGATTTAATCTCCTAACATCATTGAAAGCAATATGTTTAGGGTTTCTAATTATCAATTACCACTAGTTTGACCAATGAATATATTAAATGAAAATAATATTATTTGGGTCAAATCACATTATTTTTAAATTTTAAATAATTAAATTTAATCTAAACTTGATTGAACTTTAGGCCGTGATTAGGCCAGAACTTGATCATAAGTTCTTTTAAACTAGCCCTTAGGTAGGGTCTTAATCTTTGGGTTTGGGTTTGCAAATAAGGCTTGTTCAATACCTAGTGGGCCTTGCTGATAATTATGGACAATGTGAAATTGTACTGAAAATTTAATTTATTTTTGAGAAAAGGTAACAAATAAAAATTATCTATTTTTATTTTTATTATTCAATCTTTATTAATATTACAAACAGGTGAGTATCTACTTAGTATTTAATTGAAAGAATTAAGAGAAATAATATTTTAATTTAAGCCGTATAAATTTTAAAAAATAAAATAAAAACCAAAAAGTATATATTTAAACTTTTTATTCTAAAAAGACTGTCAGGATTTATTTAATTAAATAAATACATAAAAAATTTTAAATTTTTTTGGACAAAATTGAAACAAAACATAATTTAAAATATGTCACATGTAAATTATATTAAAAATGATAAATTTTTAACAAATAAATGTATATATCTTTTTAATGAAATATAATTTTTAAAAATATTAAATATGTCAAAACAACAATGTTATTCGTTTAAGTGTCCAGCATCCATCACAAGTTGCATAGAATAACTTCAAACATATACGGCTTTTTCATCATCCTCGACTCGAAGGGCTAAGCAGGAAGATGGTTGACCTAACTTGAACCGACCCATTAAACTCAAAATCTTATAAGATTTGAGTGTTTCAAAATGATATCGTTGTGATTTATGTTTCAATACGACTTTTTTAAGTTCAAATTCGGTCAAAAGTTTAATCACCTTGAGTCGAATTAAATTGAATTAAACTGTATAGATAGAATTAAGTTTGATCAGGTTGAAACTATTTAAATCTTGTTATTATTGTTGTAACATAGAGGAGTACGAAAATATGTTGTATTAATCAAAATAATATCATTTTAGTACTAATTGATTTGATTTGTTCGAAAAGGTACGATTTTTTAAAACTTGAATTTAATATAAAAATTAGTCAATTTATTTATTTCGGACCCAGCCAAATTGTTAAGTGGTGCTTAGTTAAGGAGTACGAGAATAAATCAATAGAAAATGAACGAAAAGTAATGATTAGTTATTTATTATGATTGATTTAATAGTTTTTTTATACCCCAATTTTAAGCAATAATCCATATCCTCTAAGCGTGGAAAGAATGGTTTTGATTTCCAGAAACACTAATATTTTTTAAAATTTTTAATTAAATATAATTAAAATATAATTAATTAAAATGTAATTATTTAAAATAAAATAAAATTGTAATTAATTAAAATATAATTAATTAGTTAATTATAATATAATTAATTAAAATCTAAGTTATTTATTAATTAAAATATAATAAAATTTTATTTTTAATATCTTTAACAAATCAAGTAACCAACCATTATTAATAATAATATTAATAACTTTTTTCTCTTAATTAACTATAATAATTATATTTATTCGATATATTTATTTTCGTTAATAAAATACCCAAAGGCAAGACTTTTCAGGATACCCAAAGACAAAATACAGCAGAAGAACACCAGCTAAAGAATCAAACCCAACAAAAGACACCAACTATAGAAGCAAACATGAGCGCAGGTACAATCTCTTTCCTCTGTTCTTCATCGATTCTACTTCTTATAATTACCCTTAAAGTTCCATGCTTTTGTACAGTTAAAAACTTAAAATTTAACAAAGTTCCTTTCTTTTGTTTGTTCTTCACAAAATATTGATGGGTTTATGAGAAAAGGCAGAGCTTTCAAGTTTTAAGTTTGTAGTGGTGATGGGTATTTGATCTAATTGTCGCCTACAAATGCTCAGATCAGATTCCCAAATTCACAATTTATGAGGAGCTTATATGTAGAATTAAAAAATAGCGATGGGGGTAAGAAAAATAGAGGTTTGTGGCCTCTTTATCGGAAAGCTCATAGGTTTTTCATTGATTAGCTTCGTGGGTTTTATTATTATCAGTTCAATCGAAGTAAAGCTATGTACTTTGATGTTTGATTGAGCGATGCACTATGCACCATCTTTTCTTATGTTCTTGCTCTGTTATGATTAATCATTCAGGATAAACCTACGTTGCTTATTGAATTTACATGGTGAAATTGCTGAATTAGAACTTTTTTTCCTGTCATTCTCATCCTCTTGCAAGGCTTATTTCCATATTCTCAGAGGATGGCATGTGTGTGACAGGTGGTGCATTTGGAGGAAATAGAGGGCTGAGACCTGTGCCACCAGAAAAAGGGATCTTCCCGTTGGACCATTTGCACGAATGTGACTTGGTATTGCTTTTGTGAAGATCTTGCTAGGGATTCATTATTTGAGAAGTTTTGATTGGACCAGGAAAGCACAGTGACTTCTGTCTCAGGTGGAGTAACCTCAGTTATCTCTATGTTTCAGGAGAAGAAAGACTACCTTAATTGTCTCAAATCTTCTGGTCACAAATCTGACAAATGTAGAGTTTTCTCAAAGAAGTACCTGGAATGTCGTATGGAAAAGTAAGAATCTCGGTATTTTCTAACATGTCCGAACTTTTTCTTTCTTTCTGTTCTTACCAAGTTTCATTTGGATGTGTGCTGAATTCGGAAAATATGGAGTTATGCCACTGTCATCTGCTATCCTGTTGAAGTGCAACTTATTACTATTCACTTTTTAAGTTTGCTTCCCAGGATAAATTCACTGGAGCACTTGATAAGTTCAATGGTGCAATGCAACAGTTCTTAGTTTTTTGCTCAACTCCTTTATGGATTTTGGTTTTATCAACTGCAACAGATTTTGCTCTCCCTTTTAGTGTCGGTGAATGGTTAGCAACAATTATGTCAAGTGATTATTGAAAATTTAATTGTAAGTGCAATTATGATCCACGAAGTTAACAATAGTTTCTGCAGCTTTTCGGCTAGATTATTTGTTAAACGTGCCTGACTATATCAGTAGAAGCCTTAAGTTTCAGGTGATACAGGGAAACTGATGTGCAGTGTGGTAACCATGTCTAGTTGATAACATTGATATCTTCATTTTCGTTTTGTTATTTCATCATCCATTGTAATCAATAGACATAAAGTCTTTTCCTTCTCCAGTTTTCCTACTCTTACCTACTTTTTACTCATTGGTATATTACAGAAACTTGATGGCGAAACAAGACATGTCAGAACTTGGATTTGGAAAGGAATCTGATGGAGAAATATCTGCAGAAAACAATGGTGGAAGTATCAATAAGACAAGTTGAACTAGCCACCAAAAAATTAGAGAAGTTGAACTAGCCACCAAAAAATTCTGAACCTAGAACACACAGGATTTGGGGAGCTTTCAGAGAGTTCATAGGGTAGTCATTTCGTTTGACTGGTAAACTTTTATTTATGATCGGAGATCCTTTGCAGTGGCAGATCTGAACCTGCTTTTCAATTTAGGTAGCAAACTGACAAAACCCTTGAT
The DNA here is from genome assembly GCA_027575705.1 of Erythroxylum echinodendron. Taxonomy (NCBI): domain Eukaryota; kingdom Viridiplantae; phylum Streptophyta; class Magnoliopsida; order Malpighiales; family Erythroxylaceae; genus Erythroxylum; species Erythroxylum echinodendron. The sequence goes on along the minus strand of JANZXR010000005.1, from coordinate 2,933,772 downwards.
TGTAATCGCCAGTGAAATTTACAGAAATTGTATAAATCTTGCCAATACCTTTTTTACAATTCCATAGCCAATTCCTGAATTGTTTGATAAGTTCAAGCCATTTTTCTTCAGCAATTTTTCTCTGCCGAAGTAACAGTATCATCTATAAGAGGTTACTAAGTTTCAAATCATTTTTCTTCGGCTATTTTGTTCTGCTGAAGTCATCTGCAAGAGGTTACTAAGCTTCATTAGCTAGTTTAAAATCTCAATTCTCTTGAGTACCTGACCGACAAGAATCACGTGGTTAATTTTATGCAAAGGAGTGAAGTCCCTATAAGCAGCAGGATTTCTAATCAAGCACACTACAAATTTGAAGTTTCTCTTAACAAAAAACTGGTGGCTGAAGTTTACTCAATTCTTGGCATGTTTCTTAGTACTACTGTAGGCCTTACCTTCAATTACCTTTCATCCATTTTAATCCCCTTCTCCCATACTCCTTAAAGCCGATCAAGGTTGTGAAACAACTCAAGAAGACAACGATGATACATAAAAATATAAATTTGTCTTCAAAAGTCAACCTTGAAGACCAGAGCTGTTGAATACCATGAGTAATTGTTAAATTCTAACACTCTTCTGGTAAAAGCAATGCCTGCCACTTATAGGAGAGTGGTAACTTCTAGTATTCGGCATTTAGCGACTAATCCGTGCAACATCTCTCACATTTGATTCGTAGAAAAAAGTTTCCTGGGATTGCAAAGTCAAGACTCTGAAATGCAAACAAAGATAAAAATGAAACCAGTTCATCATCTTTCTTTTAACTCACCTTATGATATGCAGGTTGTTAAAAGATTAGAAATCAAACAACTTGGAAAACAAGCCTCTAGTGCAAAGAGGTATATAGGAAAATGCATAATGTTTCTGATAAACCACAGCTCTAAGCCTCATACCAGATAGCAATGGAATCAACCACAGGCTTTCACCACAATAATATTAGACAGCGAGAAGAGAATGAAATATCAACATGCGAAAGACACAGTATAAATTGTTTTTGTATTCCATTTTTGTTCAACTCAAACAAGCATTGAGGCAAGGAGGAGAAACATGAGAACACGAAATACGCAGCACTTTTTAAATACATAACCAGAAACAAACTATTGAAGCTTGTATTACCATAAGTTGTTAAAAAAGTAAAAGAAAATCTGTTTAGAAAGGAAAAGGACAAAGAAACAAACAAAAAAGCTAAGTACAACACATCTTTTTCTCTTCTCAAATACAGAACCTACTTCCGAGCTCTAAGTACACCTTCCAAACGATTCTATTCCCGACCAAAATGTTGCCAACATGACTCCATTATCAACAAAAAAATGTATAACACTAATGAGCTGACATATTTCAGGCAAGCGGCGAAGCAAAATACCGAGAACCACCTCTAAGAACATTCAATTCCCCAAAGATTTAAGCCACTCTCCTGGGATCACGGGCTGCTGCAACATGATCCTGTATCAGTGCACACAGATTAATATTAGGCGTTTATCAAGGTATATAGTATATTTATATGTATAACCTTGCATTCCTTCAAAACTCAAAACTCAACCTAGGGAAGTAATGCAATAGTCTTGTCTCGCCACTAGAAACTTCTCCCAATAGAAACCAACACATATTTTGAAGTTAATGATGAACTTTTTACAACATCCTAACATAAATGAACATAATCTTAAGCTCACCGATATAAAATCAAATGCCTTAGTGTCCTCTTTCTTTGTGTTACTCATCATTGAGGTGGGACTTTGATTAGGTAAGTTTGACTGGAAAATATCTGGCAAGGTTGAAGAATATACACCTCCGTTAATGCCAGCAGCTTGACTAGCACTAACATTTTGTGCATTCAAGTTGTTTAGATGCTGGAAGTTGGACATTGTAGCAAGAAGTTGTTGTTGAGTTAGAAGACTTGCACCATAATTTAACTGCTGTGAAAGAAATGCTGGATTCAACATCATGTCAGATGGCAAGTTGTACGGCATACTCCCGGACAGTAACATTGAACTTGCATTCATACCAGTCAGCTGAGGACCAAGCACACTACTCAAATGATCATTAGAGACTGGTTGTCTAGGTGGAGTACTGGAATCCGAGAACAAACTTTCTGATAGGACGCCAGAGGATGCTTCTTGGTGCTTGTTCTTAGAAATATTCTCATTTATGGACATACCATCCATTAAATCGTTAATTTTGGTTTTGTTGTTGTCCTGATTTTGTGAAGGTTCAGGATTTGATCCAAATATATCAAAAAGCTCAGGTCCCTTGCTACTTACTGATATATGATTCTCATCACTAACTGCCTTGTCACCTACAGTCATACCAGAAAACAAATCATCTACTTGTCCTCTACCCTCACCGGCATGAAATGAGACATCTGCAAAGGGATCATCATCATTCTTCTGTTCAATGCTGCTCACATCAGTGCCAAAACTATCTCCAAGTAAATCATCGATAAAAGGCATAGCCGGTCTCATCTGATCTGCTATCTTTTGATTGCTTGAATCTTTTGAGGATTCATCTGCTCCAAAGAAATCAGTAGAATCTCCTGTATCAATTAAGTCAGGCATCTGGACATTAACGGTATCAGCCTTTACTGGTTTTTCTGAATAACCCACCACACCAGCAGCCTGTTCTCCACCCAAGAGGCTTAATACCTGTTGATCAGAGGCCAAGTATCCATGTCATTAAGAAAGCAGACATTTGAATTCAAACAATATGGTACTTCACTCACAAACAATAAGACAACATAATACCTTGTTAGCCTTTTCCCTGAGAGAGCTTTGGGGAGATTCAGAGCACTGAACCAGGTCATCTCTGTTTTCACTAAAATATGAAGCTATAACGTAAAAATGTTCATCATCCTTCTTCCTCAAAATTGCCTCCAGCACACAGACTGCTTTCATGCGTACCTGATCGACAATTACAAAGGAACTTCATCTTTTTCAATACTTTCTATCAGAACACAGAGTACTACAGTTTTAAGTCTGTAATAACACGCAATCACATCCAAAAACAACAAAAGAAAACAGATAGCCAGTATACAAGAAGCAGACATAATGAATCACGTTGTTGACCGGACGTTTACTGGGATATTAAATATCATCTGAAATTAGGTAGCAAAAGGATCATGCCTGCCACAGTGGAGATTGAAGCTTGGATTCCAGGGCATGACTTAAAGCCAATGGATCCAATTTTGCAGCCTCCACCAAAAGAACTTGGATTGCATCACGAGTGGGTTGTAGACGTACACCACCGGATGTTACAATGGTCTCCAGCAACCTCTCTTCACGAGTCTTACTATCACCCGAACCTGAACTGGACTCCCCATTTTTTGCTTCCGTATCCAGAATTCTGGAACTCTGGCCCCAAGGACCACCAGCTACACCTTTAGAAGCTCCAAAACTTCCTTGATTGTCATTTGGCAACCGAACCGGTTCATATCTATCCGAATAATCAGATTCTATTGTCAATGATCTGTGAAGATTTGGGCTTCTGTAGTTTCCGTTGTCATTCTTCCTCTGTGAATGACCTTGTGTAAGACTACTAAGTCCCTGTTTGAAAGATGCACTCCCAATACCAACTACCTCACTAAGAAAAGATCTTTTATCTTCTGTGGGAATGTCAAAATTCGTATTCCCAAATCCTTGTATTCTTCTGTTAAGATCATCTGCAGGTGCTGGCTTGTTCTCCTCTGAAAAAATAGCAGAGATTGTCTCATGAGCTGTTTCCCGCACAGCCTTATTAAGAGCATCCCCCTTCAAAGGGTCCGGCTGCCCTTTGTAATGAAACAATTGACGTACGGCCACAGAATGTCTTTGCATTTCCCTCCTGAACTCCACTCCAGACTTCCCCACAGCATATTTTATCAACCTCAGAGCCTGCACATATTTCAATAGCACTAAACATCATCACTCTGAATAATCATAACTCAATTAAACTCACCATTATTGCAATCTTGTACCAGCCCCAAATTCTCAAACAAATAATAACCAAATTTTCACTCTTCATCAAACTCCATAGTTTACACATCAAACAACACTCGAAAGAAATAAACTTCAAGGGCTATCACTCCCACAATACTAGATCGGCCCAATGGCCCCTTAGATTTATCAAAGCAAAAAAAGCGACATGCAATTACAAATTCCAACAAAATGAAAACCAAACCTAACCTTTTGTTTAACAACGGGGCTCTTGTGATCGAGACGTTTCAATATAAACTCAGACACCTCCTTCACAATACTAGCATGAGATGATCTCAAAAGCTCGCAAATTTCTTCCAGTTTGTAAACCGGAGTGACCTTATCTTCATCGGAGGTCGCAGCATCGATCATCCTCGATCTCCAATACGACTCCACGGCTCTCCTGCTTGAATCCATCTTTGTCCCAGTTAACACAACACAATTGCCCTCAAAAACCCTTAAGAATTTCTGAAATCAAATTCAATCCAGATTCCACAGGGATCTCTAAGATCGGAGATCAAGTATCAGATACCAAATTACGAGGGTTACCAGGACGATGGAGCTATTATTATGAAACTAAGATGCTTCTTATGTAAAACTGATTTGACTGATTGATTGATTGTCAAATTGATCAAATTAGGGCTTCTAGAGAGCTCTAGAGAGAGAGATTCAGACGAAAAGGAACAAAGGAAGATGGTGAGTCACCGACGGGTGTGGCTCTGGTTTGCCTATATAAACCTGCGCCGCCTACGCTCACGTTAGCATCTGTCCCTTTTCCCTATTTTCTTATTTAATTTCTAAGATAATTATTTGAGACCATGTACTTAAATTAATTAATAAATATGTCCTAACAAAAATTCATATTTACACAATTATAAAATAAGATTAGTCATGAGTTAAAAGAAAAATCAAATGTTATCTTTAATTTCAACTGTCACTTAACATTTTAATTAAATAAACTCTAAATTTGATAAACTTTTAATTTAATAAAATAGACATACTATATTGTTTTATAAAAATTATATTTAAAGTCATATATTTTAATAAAAATTAAAGTAAATTATTTTTAAATAAAAATTTATTTCATTATAAAATTAAAAAAAAATCGATCTAAAGCTTAACAAAGATTAAGTTAAACGAATATTTAAACTAAATAAGTTGATGAGATTTAAGTCACGAAATAAAACTCAAACTTAAATTCCACAATTCAATCAACTCAAATTATGTCTATTGACTTGAAATTAGATTGATTTCATTATCAGTTAAATCCCTCCAAGTGGGATTTTAATCATATAGTGTTTTAAAAAATGAGGAACAAATAGTTGGAACAACATAGAAAATGGAATCCAACAATCATGCACTAGAAATGGCACCAAGTACATCGTCCAATTCATCAACAGTCATCTCATTTCTAAAGAGGAGTTTGAGGTAAGGAAGCACTCTGGGAAGCATAGGCAAGTCAGCTATGTTAACACTCATCATGTCGAAAGCAATACATGTTTTGTGCATGTGATTGTCATCAAACACAGGTATTTTGGGGTATCTTTGGCTGAAGTGAGTGAGGATGATTCTGTATGCACCTGCAGTGTCTCCAACTTCTATGGCTTCTTTTGTGGTGCTGTGGTTTCTGGCTATGGCTTCCTCCACCAAGTCATCTTCAAAAGTTGCCTACAAATACAATCAACCACTCAATCATAAGCCTGTTTTCTACTGGTAACTTGACATGAATGAATTTTTTTTCCCTATAAGATTCTGAGCTTGAAGGAGTTGTGGTTGAGTTTGTTACTTGCCTCATGTATAAGAACAGTTGCTCCACAAGACGCTTCTACTAGTTCGGGACACGGCCTGGTGTCGCCTGAGTATACGAGCTTCCACCCTGGTATCACTTTTCCAACACTGTTGGTTCTCTCTGCTGCTTTCAATACAACACCAAATGCCTGAGGGCAGTGAACCACCGGAAAGCTGATTAAGGCCTCCAAGCCCGCCTCGCAGAGCACTTTCTTCAAGTTCTTTAGAAGTGGAAAAGCCATGCTGTTGTCTGTTGGACTGCCTGGTCTCTTCCAATAGCTCTGCATAATGCTTCCTCTTGTAAACAAAGAGGACGGAGTACTTCGACTTCCCGGAGGTGGGCTATTCTCATTCGACTCTGAGTCACCATCGTTCTTAAAAGCATCCCATGAGGCTTCTGTAGTGCTCCTACAATCGATGAATTGTGAATCTAAATCCTCGAGTCTTTGATATGCATCTAGAAACCGCTTGAGCTGCCTTGGTCCTACAACAAGTAATGGTTCATGGACAGTGCCTTTCAACAAATCACGTCGAAGAGCAAGTACTCTTGCTAATCCTGTATGGTGATCGGCGTGAATATGAGAAATCCAAATGCATCTTAGGTTTCTCACAGCCTCATCAGCACCCTTCACTCCATACCTGTCGTCATCTAACATCAATGATACTACATTAAAGAACAAACAAGACCAGTGATCAATCAATCATAAGTTTTTGAATAGTGTCACCTTCTTTTCAGCTGTCCCAGAGTTCCTTCACCACAGTCTAGGAGCAAACCTCCTTGAGAGTAGAGGTTAATATAAACAGAACTAACATTCCTATATTTGGAAGGCTGTGATGAACCAGTCCCCAAGAACACAATCTCCAGGTCATCTCTACGTATGTTTTCTAAACAGCTCGGAAGATTATTCTCCTCTAGCCAAGGCTCTTCAATCATAATTTTACTATCTTCCACAGAAGAGTTTCCTTTTGTTCCTCCAGGACCATGCCAGAATTGGCGAATATGTTGGGCAGCATCTTGAATCCCTGGAATCTCTGCAAGTAACTCATTAATGACTTCCGAGGGAGTCATCAGACTTGGAACATTTGATTTGTCTAATCCAAGATGAACATGAGGTCGCAAAGTGAACTGAAGAACAAGAAGATAAGAATTGTTGCTATTACTTGTTGAAAATGGAAACTTGATTACAAAGTAAAATAAAAACATACAATTTTAAGCCTGTAACATTTTGAAACTATTTAATGAAAAAGTCAGTAACATCCTAGGTTTAACAAACAGAAAAGTTCATACCTTCAGGAGATTTTCAGCAGCTAAGCTTTCACCAAACTTTTGTACAGGACTCTGATTAATGAAAACAAGATCGTGGTCGAGTTGCCTCAGACATTCTAAGGAAAATGAGTCAATAATGGCCCGGAAAATCAATTTAAAGATATAAGACAAACCTCGCCAGATAAAATGGAGTTTGGTATTGAGTTGAGAAGTTTCTCCATTGAACAAAAACCTGGGGCTGGAAAAAACTGAGGACACAGGTAATTAAGTCGTGCAGCAATTCGTGCGCTAGATTTCAAGATAGGAATTTCCATGTTCTTCCTGCAAAGCACATGAGTAACAAAGAGAACCATCAAGGGGACATAAAACCAACTTTCTCTAGAAGAGCAATAGCTAAAAGGTTACTCACATTTCATGCCCAGCCATTATATGTTGTACTGAACCAAATTTTTTCATCCAATTCTGGTAAGAACTACTCTTTATTACAGAAGTAGGACTTAAATGAATGATACAAGTTACATTCTTAGTATCCTCTAGTGATTTGTCTGTAAGGCGTGTATAATAATTGTTCAGAGAATACGTGGATAACAATTCCAGTGCATGAAATTCTGTTGGGCAATCAACAAGAAGTACAATGGGACCAGGAACGGAAGGATCCATCACATCACTTGGATGAACCTAGACATCACAACAATCTTGTATATCAGAAAATAGAGTAACAATCTGAGTACAAAAGAAACTTCGGATAACCATAAACACATTTCTCTTTCAATGAATTACAAACGCACCATGATATCCTGGTGATCTGACTTGACCGATTTCCCAGATTGCAACTCACTGTATTTCGGCCCAGGTTTAAGACCAAGAGCCTTAGCTTTCTCTGGGTCAAATCTTCCCATTATTTCGGGCAATTCACAAACATATACTACTGACATATCACCAGGTTTTACCACAGACCCTTGTGAACCATTAGCTCGTAATAATATGGCTGAGATTTTGACAACTTCATTATTTACAAGAACAATGGGGTCTGAACGATTGCTTGAATCTGGCAGGATAGCAGCATCAGAATCAAAGCTCCTCGTGTGAACCATGGCAGCATGTGGGATGAAGGATTTCATAGCATCAACCAAATACTTCAGATCTGAAGGCCCCCATATGTTTACCTTAAGAAAGCAGCAGCTAAATTAATCAATAAGTGACCCCCTTACTATGCATTTACAAAGCAAATTACCATACAGGGTGCTTGTATAGACATGCATTACTAGGATACTCACTGACATTCCTTCTTCCCCCATGCCAGCCAAAGTCAAAAGCAAGCCTATGAAAGAGAACAAGAACTTTGTGATTAAGACCGTCAACAACTTCTTGACAACTAAAATCAGTTAATGTCATGCTAATAACTCATTTGATAAAACTTAAGCAAGAAAGTTGAGAAATAGACAATGTCTGATCTAGAGAAACTCAAACCTGGAATCCCACCAGCAGTTTCTGAGCAAACCCGTGAGAGGAATATGTGATCTATCTGAAAATTTACAAAATCAGTATTGGCATCCAAAACATGAACCTTCTCCAATAAAATCCAGAAAGAATTTCAGTAGAATAGCATCTATCACTGAATCTCTTGAATATTTATCACCATAACCAATTTGTAGGTATTACATACTTTTGATAGCTTAATCTTATGTTCTGTGCAGAACCGTTGCAACCCCTGCAAGCAAAGTTCCAAATATAATCATCAACATAGAGTGGATACAATGCTATTGCAAAGCAAGATACATCAGCTAAGGGCAATTTGTCATTAGAATTTGAACCCAATTCTCTACAACTTAAATGCCAATGAAAGAGGAATATGTCCTGAGATCAAATATATTTCTTCTTTATATGCTTCATTCTAAGCATATAACATCTGGCAGAAAACAAATTTCAGTTTATAATAACAGCCTAAGGGTACAATTTTTTTTAACTCTTCCACAATGTCATTACCTCTCCAGCATTAAAAATAAATCTTTGCTTGTCAAAGAAGAGTAAGACTGAAGGTGACGTATCCTGAGTATCCATTCCAGTCCCTAAAATCTGAAATGTATCGAAAAAGCCAGTACAATCATTAGTCAGCCTCTAGAACCTATATAAACCTATGTCCATTCACCAGGAAATAGAAAATGGCTAAAGAAAACAATTTGACAGTACTCACGCAGCCAAAACTCAAACTCTATTCCAAATCAAGTTTCAGAATAAAGCCCTTGATAAACCAAAGCTCTAACAAGAAGCAAAAACTTTAAAAAAAAAAATGAACAAAACATTCACCATCTCCAACTCCATACTTAATTTTACCTTTCATACAAAAAGACCAATGCTTTATCATTTCTAAAGGAAAAAAAATAAAGATAGCCAAGTGAGAACATAAAAGAAAAAGATAGAACAAAACAGAAAACTCTGTTCTTCACTTCAACTTCAACCTTTTAAATCCCAAAAAACCAACAAAATCCAATTTAAAAACAGACTAAACCAGTGACCAAAAAAAAAAGTACCTGTACATAGGAGATGGTATTAGTGGGATTAAGCTTTCGAACTTTGAGCTGGAGATTCTTTCTGGGTTTATCACTATTATCTCTACCTTCAGCTCTTCTCTTATTAAAACCCACCAAAGAATCCTTACCACCATCCTCCATTGGAGGACCTTTGTCTACTTCTCTGCTCTTTCCAGTATCTTTAGCAGCACTACTGCTTCTGTTCCGATAATTGACAAACTGGCGCTTGGGCACCGAACGTAGGCGTTTAGGAGAAGAAGAAAAAGAAGAAGAAGAAGAGAGAATGGTGAAGAAAGAATGATACTTTGGTTTAGAGAAAGAGACGGCGAGAGAGGGTTTTAGGGGTGAGAAGAGGAAGCGAAGACATGAGACTTGGGGCATTTGTATATGAGAGAAAAGCGGAGACTTTGTAGCTTGTAGAGGTTTTAGGAGAAGTGTGCCATCTACCAAGAGACGGGAAAAAGTTGCCATCTTCTTTTTTTAAAACAAAAAAATTGAGTAATTTTTAAATTTAATTTCCAACTTTTATAGCTTAATTTATTAAAATTGATTTTTTTCATTAATTAATTTTTATAAACTAAAATAAAATAATTAAATCTTCTTTAATTATATTTCAAAAATTTAAATTCTATTTTATTTTAACTAATTTTATAACAGTCTAATACATTTTAACATTTTAAACTTTAAATTTCTTGTTTTATTAGTTTGGTTCTATTTCTATTTTTCTCTTATAGTTTTCAAGTTTTGTTTCAAATAAAAACAAAAACTTATTTGATTATTAATGTTAATATAATTATATTTTTTTCATTGATACTAATTACATATTAAATAAAATTAAAGATAAATTATTTTTAATTAGATAAATTTATTTAATCTCTCATATAATATTTATTAACAAATTATTAATAAAATTATGTTATTTTAATATAATAAATAATTTATAAATTATTTTTTTTTTATAAATTAATATTTATTTGAAATATATTTTAATTATTGAATCGAAATTTATTTTAATGTTTATATATTTTAAATTTCATTATATTTATTAAAATTAAATTATTCATATTTTTTATAGTAAATCAACATAAACAACAAATAAAAATCAGGTTTTCATAATTTTTAAAAATTGGAAGAAACCAAAACAAAAAATAAAAACTAAAAACTCGAACAAATTTTTTGACTAAATTTGAAAACAAAATCAGAAAATCAAAAACGAAAATGAAAATGAAAATGAAACAAACACACCAATTTATCTATAATAAACCTAAGACACTCAAATTAAAACATGTAATTAAAATTTTCTGTTGGGATAAGAGGTTGAATTTGTTTTTCAATCTTACTAAAATAATGATCTAAGGTTTAAGCTATAGTTAACAGCGGATTTTCATTTTAATAATTTCCCATTTAAGATGAATTATATTGAAATTGAAATTGAAATTGGAATTGGAATGTAAATTAAATTGAATTTATTATTTATTATTTATTATTTAATTTTAATTATTTATTGATTAAATAATTGAATTAAAATACGCAATTTATAAAATGTTATGTGATTTATTTTACACATTACCCAAAAGATAATGATTTAAATTTCACTATTATAAAAATTTGTAACTCAAAAACAACATTTCTGTAAGGAATGGGAAGCTATTATCTTTTTTGAACTTAAATTAATAAATTTATGATAATATAGAATGTCAATTAATTTAATTTAAAATCAATAAATAAAATTTAACTTAACCGAAATTTAAATTAAACTTAAACCAAAACAAAAACATTTGAACTTTAATTTAAATTTTGAGCTATAGATATTTAACTTAACTTGAATTCAATTTTTTTAAATCTAAAATCTAATCGAACTCAACCTTTTTTGTTAAGTTTATACTTTGAGTCGGATATAAATTGTTTAATTTTTATTAATAATTTAAAATTTTGATAGGAAGTTAAATTGGTAATATAAGAAATTTAAAGTTTAAAAGGTTTAATTGATATTAAATCGTCATAAAACTAATTAAAGATTAAATAAAATTTAAAATCTCAAGAATTCTATATCGGACAAGTATGAGTGCATTCAGTCATTTATAATAGTGTGTAAACCTTCCTTTTTAAGCTAACTTTTGGAAGTGAGTTAAGCCTTTCAACGTGATATCAAAGCCTATTTGTCTTGATGGTTTGGGGCGCGTGGTGCCTGGTTTGATCCCTTTGCCTAATATATCCAACAGATGTTCAGCTTTACTTTGAGCTGAGGGAGTATGTTAAGACTCTCACATCAGACAAGTATGAGTGCATTCAGTCATTAATAATAGTGTGCAAACCTCCCCTCTTAAGCTAACTTTTAGGGGTGAGTTAGGCTTATCAACAAAATATGATTAAAAAAGATTGTTTGTACCCGTTGAAAAATTTAAAGTTTAATTAGAAAGGTGAATATTAAATGAAAATTATTTAATTTATTTTATTTTATAAAAATTGATTAGTTTACCTAAATTAACTGATTAATTAATAAATTGATCGTTTTTAACAATAAGAGTTAAAAATTAAAAATGAACCTAAAAATTAGTCTGTTCAATATTTTTTAAAGTTTAATTAAAAAGAGATTTTTAAATAAAAATAATTGATTTATTTTATTTTATAAAAATTGATTGTTTATAAAATTTGACCAATTAATAATAGATTGATCTTTTTTAAATGATAAAAATTATTAAAATAAATTGAACTAAAAATTAATTTGTTTATAAAAATAATTAGCCGTTTCAATAATTATACTGACCGACTTAATTCGAATTTTTAATTGTTAATTTTTACATGTTCACTTCGAACTTTTCAAGCTCAGCCTGTTTTAGCGAACGACCAACTCATTTTTATGGCTCATCCACATATGAGATAAGATGACTGAGAACCACCACACACACACGCACACAAAGCTAAACCCCTCACTCTCTTTACGTAAATATCCTACACAACTATCTATCTTGTTATGACACTTTTTTGAAGTATCCAAACTTATGGGTACTCTCCAACTTAACTCCTATGTTCTTCCTTCTTTCCAACATCCTCGGACCTTCACTCACTCTATCTATGCCAACAAGAAGACCCTTAAATCCCTGACCCATGTCAGCTTCTCTCGACACATGACCAAAGCCATAAGCACTGTCCCTGAGAGTACATCCGACTCCGCAGAGCCAGAAGAACCACCAGCAGTGCATATTGCGTTTGTTCATGTTAAGTTAGTTAGTTACTCAGTTACACAAGTTTACTGTAATGTTGTTTCCTGGAACTTACTTAGAATTGGTTTATGTTGGTGTTTGGTTTATAGTCTGTGTTACTACCAGATGGCACTCCTGATTTGCATTTTCGAAAGGCTTGTGGAGGCCAGAAGCTTAGAGATATAATGTTGGATACAAACGTTGAGCTTTATGGACCTTATGTAAGTTAGTTTCAGAAGTGTTTTTTGTGGTTGAAGAAGCTTTTTTTTTTCTAGTGAAATATGTAGAGATGACATTTAGGCTCGAACTCAGCTTTAGGCCTGATCGGGTCTGGCTCGACCATTTTTATCCCTAAAATGATGTGACTTGGAGATTAATTTTCATTTTTGCAGGGTAGACCATTGTGTAACTGTGCTGGAGGAGGGACTTGTGGGACTTGCATGGTTGAGGTAACTTTCAATTGAAACTAATCTTGATTATGAAGTGGGTTTAAGTAGGGTAGTAATTTAGGTTGGAATCGAATTAATCAAATATAAGGTTAATGAATTAAGTTTATTATATTTAATTTTGAATTCCAAATCTAGTATGCAGTATCGATTAAGTATTATGATAAACTAATCGACTTTAGGCTTACATAATCTGAAATTAACATCTTAAACTAAATTTAATTGAGCTCGAATTTGAGTTCAAGTTAAAAATTTCTCTATAATTAGATTTATCTAGAATTTATAATAAAACTTACAATTTTAAGCCCTCTAGGAAGTGGACGAGTTGGTTGATTGGAAAATGTGGCGCTAAAAGATTATATGTTCGAATCCTCCTACTTACGCTATCTTAATCGAGCCTGTTGTATAGGACTTGTCTAATGTGGAGTACCCAATTAACATGATTTGTAGGCTATTATGTCAATCTAAAGATTATCCAGTACGTATCTAAAAGATAACGACTGTGGATTACTCCATTTAAAAAAAAAACTTGTACACTTAAAATAAGTGATTTTAGCCATCTTAGAATATGATAATTTTAATGGTTGACATTAAAGTATTCAGTCGAAACTAATGGAAATTGATCCATTATTATAAACTAAGAGTGTAATTATTTATAAATTGACATGATTAAGTTCGTGGCTTATCCTTACATGAGCAATTTATATTTGAAGTATGAGTTGAAAATGAAATAATCAAACAGGTTCTTGAGGGGAAGCACCTACTTAATCCTCGTACGGAAAAGGAGAAGGAGAAATTGAAGAAGGTATTGTTAATTAACTAGTTAATTTATTTTCACCATTAGTGCAACAATTTTCAATAATAATTAAAATTTTAGTTTCCTTTTTCATGGTTTCTTCTTTGTATGCATGTCAACGGCATCATTTTTCATAAATTATGTCGTTTATGAGTTGGTCGGTGCTTGACCTAGCTCGATTCATAACTCAAAAATTTCGGACCAAAATCAAATCGGACTGATTCAAATTTGACAACCTATTTTTTTGAGTTAGGAACAAAATGAACATGATTGATGTGATATTTTTATTTAGTTATATCACTATAATCTCAATTTGTTGTCAGAATAGCTTCTCTATTAAGTAGAGATAATATTACGTACTATTGGGCATTTTTAAATCTTACATTTTAACGGGATTCTCATTGGATATTATTGTTATTTTAGTAACATAATCTCCATTTGGTAAAAAAAAATTATTTTTTTGCTACTATTGCACTTTAAATTAGGATTATAAAATAATTAACATGTGTTTGCAATTCTCTTTATAGAAACCAAAAAATTGGAGACTTGCTTGCCAAACCACAGTTGGAACTCCTGAATCCAAAGGACTGGTACCTATTATTAGTTAATTAATTTTCTTGTTATAATTCATTTTATAAAATTATTTCATATATATATATATATAATTTTTTTGTTTTCATATTTTGTCAATTTGATGCAGCTTGTCATACAGCAGCTTCCTGAGTGGAAAGTGCATGAATGGAAATCTAAGAGAGTACCACCTTCTGAATTTTTTAACTTTTAAGATAAATATTTTTTTTGTATTAGTCTTCATAATATTTATAATAAAATTTTACATATTCATATATGAACAATTCTTTGATATTATATTCATCATAATATTATTTAATGGATTGAGGCTTTTTTTCAGTAATTAAAAACAAACCGTTCAAGAACTTTTAATTTACTTATTCTTGTTCATTTGGAAAAATATTCCCTTTTTTGCATTTCAATCGATCATAAAAATTTTGAAATGTTCAATTTTTTATTCGATTTATTTTAATAATTTTTGTTGTTAAAAACTAATCAATTTATTAATTAATCAGTCAATGTTTAAAAATTAATAAGTTATTATAAATTCAAATAATCCAATTAATTTTCATTTAACACTTTTTTTAATTAAACTAAATTTTCAGATGAAAATAATCTCTTTCAATTCTATTTTTAAACCTTAAACTTCTTATTGTATTGGTTTAGCTTCCAATTTTTAAAATATAGGACTTAAATCTTACTAAACCTATTAATTGTTTTACAAGTCAATGAATAACAGAAATTCTCTGCTTGTGTTATTTTTTTCTGAGTCTAAAAGAGACACATCTAATTTATGATTTTATTTATACTAAAATTATTTAATTATTTTGAATTATTAAAGATATCTTATAATATTAAATAAAGAATTTTTAATATTAAAATTTATAATATTAAATTAAGATTCGATTATTTTTCAAAACTTAAACTTGACTTGAATTATGGTAAAATCAAACTTTACATGCTTGATTACAAGCTATAGCCCTGAAAGAAACTTGATGATGATACATTATGATCTAAGAGCTGCATTATTGGATAATACCAAACCCTAAAGGGATTAGATCTCCTAGTTATGATAATAACAAATCCTAAAAAGATTAGATCTCCTGATTATGATGTTTATATCATGTTTTAGTGGACGAGTCGTCCACTAAATAATATAAAATGAGTATGGTTAAAATAGAAGATTTGATATGCTAAAAATCACTATAACCTCTTTCTCATAATAAGTCAAGCATCCCACCCCATCACATCACTGACTTCACAACATCAAAGGCCAAGATGAAATTCAAGACCAAAAAATTCAGAAAGCAAAAAGAAAAAAAGAAAAAATAAGAAAGAAAGAAGAGCATAATCTGCTTACTCCCTTCTTTTTTTTATTTTTTTTAAAAAAAGAGGGACTACAAACAAAGACAAGAATGTTAGAACTTGATGGACCTCAAAAAACAAGTGGATCTTAGTACTCATTAGACAATGGAGAATGGTCATGATGAATGTACAAGTTTGCATAGACAAGACCAGCTAGACCTCCACCAATAAGAGGACCAACCCAGTAGATCCAGTTCTCATGGAAGTCACCACTTGCCACAGCAGGTCCAAATGATCGAGCGGGGTTCATGGATCCACCTGAGAATGGTCCTGCTGCTAATATATTGGCACCAACTATGAAACCAATGGCTATTGGAGCTATAGTTCCTAGAGAACCCTTCTTGGGGTCAGCTGCTGTTGCATAGACTGTGTAAACCAATGCAAAGGTGGTCACAATCTCCATAACCACTCCTTCAAATGCTCCAACACCAGATGCCAAACCGTGGGTTGGAGTTGTCTGCAACATTAAGAAATCAGTAAGTTCTTATGCAATACAAAGAAACTGAGGACTCTGTCTATGAACTGAGTTTGTTTTGGCTTACCAAGCCTCCGGTGACGAACTTGAGAAGGAAGCATGCAACAATGGAGCCAAGAAGCTGAGCTATCCAGTAGAAGATGCCTGTGAGGACTGTGATTTGGCCACCAAGAGCTAAGCCAAATGTAACAGCAGGGTTGACATGGCCACCAGAGATGTTGGCACCTACTGCTACTGCAACAAAAAGAGCAAATCCATGGCAAATGGCTATAGCTACAAGACCAGCTGGATCAAGAGCTGCATTTGATGTCAACTTATCTGCACAAGTTAAACAAGAAAAACCAAAGTCAGAATCTAGAAAGAACATGTATGTGTTATGGAGATCGAAACCTATGGATCATTCTCTTCGTGGCCATGCATGGAAGTGATAACTACATGACCATGCTAAGATCACAAAGGATTTACGTCGAGCAAGATCAAGCTACTGTGTTTAAAGAGAAACACTGGATAAAAGGTGATTCATATGTTGGTATAAGCATTTTAAGAAGAGTATCAAAACACAGGAAAAGCTATATATGTTAAAGAGAGGGACTAACTGTAAGCAATGGCTGAACCAACACCAGCAAAAACAAAGAGCAAAGTTGAGATGAACTCAGCAAGATATGCTTTTAAAGATCCTAAACTAAAGGAATCATCAAAGCGACCAAAGGCGATTCTGGCCATTGTTTGAGAGCAGATAGGTAGGTCAAGTGATGGAAGTGTTGAAGATAAAGAGATAAAGGATACAGAGAAGTTCAGATAAGAAAAGCCTGTATTAGGGTCATATATATATACTGCTACTGCTTGAAGTATGGAACAGGATAAACGTGAGAGAGGTGTGGTAGGTATATATGAGATTAGTCTAATTAAATGAAGTCACGATGAGATGAATAGTATAGTATTATGTAGGCTAAGGATAAAGGGAATATTGTATCTTCCATGAATGTCCAAATACGTTATTTCCTGCTAATAGCTGTCATTACAAATCATTATTGAACTTGTCTGGATGCCCATTACTTTACTAGAAATGTCTGGATCCTCATCAATGACTCTTCCATGTGACCAACCTCTGTGCATCTTTGAAAAAGGAGAAGGCGGAGTGGTGGAGGTGGGGCAATGGGGTTGAAGTAATGATAAAGAAACGGACGTGACTGAGGCATGGCTGGCTTTATAGCCACAAAATGCACCGACCATGTTCAAAAAATGAGCCCAAAAGTTGGAGATTTACATCAGAGTGGATAGGATTGTTGTGGTTTTTAGTCTCGGGGAGGTTTTGGACTTGATATAACTACATGTTTATGTTAATGGACGGCTTATATGCATTGGAAGGAATCTCTATGACCTCTCTTTGATCATAAAGAAAAGTTTCCACAGAAGAAGATAAAGTTTTTTTTTCCTTCTGTTCCATCAACTTTCTTCAATTGTTTTTATGCTAAAGTAGACATACCTATTATTATTTTGCCCCTTGGCCTGTAGTGAAACGGACTCTGGATACTAGGGGATTCATTTGTCCTGTTCTTGAAAGTGAAAGGGTTGGTGAATTCTCCATTGCGTATCATAATTCATTGTCGAAATTGGGAATGCGCCTTACTGGAGGTGA
Source organism: Erythroxylum echinodendron (assembly GCA_027575705.1). Lineage (NCBI taxonomy): Eukaryota > Viridiplantae > Streptophyta > Magnoliopsida > Malpighiales > Erythroxylaceae > Erythroxylum > Erythroxylum echinodendron. The sequence continues at coordinate 2,915,715 of JANZXR010000005.1, read as the reverse complement.
TAACTGTTTAATCATTGTGTTTTGAAATCGAAAAATCCATTAAATGTTAAAACCAAAGAGGGTTTTAGAAACAGGGGATGCATTTATCACATGCTCTGTTTCCATTTGCTTATTAAGGTCAAAGGAAAAATGCTGTCTCGGTTGATACAAGTCAATCACATGTATATACATACAATTGAAAAACAATGGTAAGCAAAGGATGGACATAGTATTATGAGCAATAGAAAAGGAGTAATTATCCTTGGGTTCAATGGTACTTTAGGTCAGCGCCCTGTGTTAAGTAGCTCTGCTATACAAGTAAAGAAAAAATGGTAAACAAAGGATGGAAATGGTATTATGAGCAATAGAAAAAGAGTAATTATCGTTCAGTTCAATGGAACTTGAGGTCAGCACCCTGTGTTAAGTAGCTCTGCTTTGCAATAACTCATTTCTTTAATGAAACTGAAAAATATCCCAAGACCATAATCATCAGACAGAGGATGCTCAGCTTATATATTTAAGTTGGATCAAGTGTCAAAGACATCTCATCTCTATTTCTTTTATGGTCAGCTAGAAGTTTCATAGTGTAGTCATAAACTTGCAATAAAAAATTTTGGCAGGGAGACAAAAGCATTATACTAGCTGTTACTAAAAGTTTGCATCACCATCACTCTTCATTGCAGTTCAGGTTGTCAGAGGAAAATATTAAAGTAAAAGGGTTATGAGCAATCAAAGAGCTAAACAGTCGTAAAAACTTTCGCACCACATGTGTTTCCAGTCAGAGGAATGTTTGTTTGTTAATGGCTCCTAATTTAAACTAATCTACCTGCATGCTTCCAGGGAAAGGTATTGAAGCACAACAATGGTAGTATCCATTTTCATCAAAGACAAAAATCTCTGAAAGATGAGCTTCCCGGATGAGATATTCTCCCCAGTCCTCGGTTCCAAACTTCTTAAAAATGCCACGGGCATCAAATGAATCTTGTTTTCTTCTTTGATTCCTGAAAAGTAAGTTTCAGGTAATGTAGTTGGCCAGACAGAACAAAATCATGATCCAAGTAATGCAGACACAAAAAAAAGAGCAAGAAACAACAGCATTAATACCTTTTCCTGTACCTTACATTCATTACTGTGGCATGCAACTGCAGTTTAGAAGACAACAAACCACTGCCATTAGCGAATTATGAGACAAAAAGCACCATAGCAATCAATTTAATTTCATGCATGAGGAAGATTTTAGATCCTGTGTCAAAGGCATAAATCCAGAGAACAAACATATGCTTGGCAAACATGAAGTAATGCAGTTGACAGAATGTAACAACTAATCAACGGAACAGAGCAAGATATTTGTAGTTAACATGTAAAAAGCCACATGTCAACAGCATTTCAAGCATAACCGCACAAGATCACAGGTCAAGTAATCGGAAAGTTGATGACTGTACCTTCAACTTATGTTTTGCATCTTTCTCCAAAACAAGGCCAGCCTTAACAAATGCATCAATAATGATTTCTAAGAAAGATAAGGAAATTTAATCAACCCAACCAGAGAAAGAAGCATTGCGAATATAATGGAACAGGCCAGTGGTACTTTCCTTGTCCCTGTCATGTTTCAAGCAAACAGAGAAGTGACTGGTACTAGATCTGATGCTTTGGGAAAAGGATACGACAGGCACGCATAAGTCGGTCTTCACTACCAGTTTCTGTCACAGTAGCATAGAGAACTTTTGCTTTGGACAAAGAACCTCTCATGCAATCCTGCACAAAGGCAAATGCAATGTTTGGATACAGGGAAATGAATTGCATGTAAGTATAAAAAAGTTCCTAAAACTGTACTCCATCTTTCATCCAGCATGTTAACTGTATAGCCTTTCCAGAAAGGACCTCCAAAACAACTGAGAAGTATCTGACTGAGAAGTTAAGATACAAGGAGCTATTTGGTCCTCACTGTGGACAAGTTGAGAAAGAAACAATTGCTCTTACTCACCAACCCCTTAAGCTGGACAGAAACAGGTCGATTCTCCAAGGCGTCCACCACGTCAGATGCAATACTCTGGCATATACACAAGTATTGAACAGCTTACCATCAATTTGTTCTACTATCAAAATACTGATGGCACTAAAGACTATACCTTCAGAATCTTGGCAGCTGCATTAACTCGCTCTTTATTCAACAACTTCAGCATTAGTACAGTTAAATGGACCGTTTTGGGTCTAATAAATATGGATTTGTCTATTCCTGTATCTGTAAAGATGAAATAGACTAATGAGACTTGATGCGGGAGAAGGAAGAATCATATGAGGAGAACGATCGATTCAAAACAGAGCGAATTCTCCTCGGTAAATTTGACTACTAGATATGGGCAAGTGCTTCCATACTTCTATATCACACTTATAGCATGTTTAAATATATGGCGGCATCATATATAGCATGGGAAAATAGTGTATAACAAATAATGGAAAAATTAGAGAACACAAATCTGGAGCAGTTTAAGGCGTAAAGTATGAGCTCACAGGAAAGGGTGTTCCACAGTTTCTAGTTGTTAAGCCGATAACCCTACCAGATAAAGTAAGTGTATTTGATGCTTTAGGTGAATAGCTAACAAAAGGTATGCTTGATAAATAATAGCTAACAAAAGGTATGCTTGATAAATCAACTTTCATGCGTTTTTCATCTTCAACTTTAATTTCTACTGCAACACCATGTGGCTTATTGAGCTCCTGACCCTTACCTTCACTATCTGACATATCTTCATTAGAATCACCATCCAAGTTCTCATCTGAAGCCACTTTATTTCCCAGAATAGAGTTTTGAAAGTTGGTTAGCTTTTCAACCAATTCAGGATGTATGGCCAATGGAAGAGATATGAAGTGAGAATAATCAAGATTCGGGCTTTTAACTGCCTGCATTTTCACCACAACTAAGAATGATGAGAAAGCCAAACAAACAACATAATATGAAAAGTTAGACCAACAATATACATATAATATCAATGTATGAGGAAAAAGCAATAGGTTTTCTCAAACCACAAGAAATGGACCACCTTTTACTCTGAAATTGCTAGTTAATGCCAAAACTCAGCTTTGTGAAGTCATCAAATATAGAGCTTCCCACATTAAGGTTTGCCCTTAGACAACCAACCAGCACTCACTCTCCCAGTAACATTTTACGCATGTTCATTTCTCACCGATGAACTTTCAGAGGCATGTGAATACCGTGTTTTACAAAATGACATTGATGGAAACTAACCTCATCTATTATAGCTTTCACTCTTTCCGAAGCTCTGGTCAGACTATCGGCTGAAGTACCTTCAATGGCTGTGAGGAACAACCACAATCAATCATCTTAAAGTTACTAAAATCGAACAAATGAAGCTTTGAACATTACATTTACATTTAGAATGCAATCAAATGATGAACTTTTCTGAATTACGAGAATTAAAAAGTTACCGTAATTTCAGAAAGAAATCAAAAAGACTCACAACTTCAAATATCACAATTGCATGATAACAATTAAATACAAGAGACACACATATCTAAGTTTTGAGATTACAGAACACTTACTAATAGATTCCACGTTCTTTTTTGATGGAAAAATAATTTTAACCCCCATTTCCTCTTCAATCTTCTTCCATGTAGAATCTCTGGATATTAAAACATAGAAGTATAACTAAAGAAAACTGCGACTTACAATTGAAATCTAAAATAGATACTCTTACTTCTAAATCTCATACCCTTTTCCTTTGACAAATCGAATTAGAGAAGCAGCTGCCTACATGTCCATCAGAAAGAAGAGAAAAACATAAATATGAAAAATTAAAAATAAAATAACATGTATGGAACAAGAAACTACAGAAGGGAAAAACTAAGAGGATGGGAGGAAAATGACAAACACGAAAAAGATATGAAGAATGTGTTTCACTGATGCAGCAGGCTGTTTAAAGGAAAGCACAATTCCGTTTGGTACCTCAAGGAAACAGTTAAAGTCTGTAAGTATGAAACATCATGAAGTTTTATAATCTACCCGAATGGTCAACTGTTATTTCCATAACAAAGTAACATCTTGGACAACATATTCCGAAATGTTAAACATTTGAACTGCAAGAAGTAATGGTTACCTCAACTGTAACTGAACACTTATCAGAAGATAATACTGATTTTACTTTCGAAGCACCATGTTGAACATTATCCTCTAGAGCAATAGAATTGACAGAGGCTGCTGGTTCACTTACGGCTTCAGCAACCTTTATCTCTTGTTCACATTGTGAAATAGAGCTAGTAGATGTGCCACACTGAACTGCTTGAATTTTATCTTCTGACTCAACAGTCGCATCTCTTATCTGGCTCTCTGCACATTTAATTCAATCTGTTCAAAGCCTCCTTGAGAATACAGATGTTTCAAACAAGAAAAATCATTTAGTAAAGCAAAAAGTTTTTTTTAAAAAAAAAACATTACAATGGTTCTGAAATTACCACATGCTGAAAAAGATTAAATATAACAACAAAGAATAGTCAAAGTGTAAGGCATGCTGATGTAGGGGAAGTCCTAGTAACAAAACTTCAGCAGAATAACAGAAAGGAAATGATAGGAACAGAGGAATAGAGGCAGGATTTATGCCTAACAAAAGTTTGGCCAATTGATTATTATTAGCAGGCCCTGCATTAGCAATTTTTTTTCCCCATAGTAGCTTGCACTCACTATTATGTTTATAAGTCAAACAAGATGTCAGAATGATAACAAGGTTCTTCACCCGTAATGCTAATCAACATGCTACAATTGTTATGGACATATTCCAGAAGTGGAGGATGCTAGTTCAACAGTAACGATAGTAAACAATTGAATTGAGCGCCAAAGCAGTTATAACATTAGAAAGCCTGCTACAAACAAAACAAACCTTGAACTAGAGAACAGACTGGTCTCCAGAAATGAGAAACTATTTTTTGCTTTTTGTTCCCATCCATGTCCGCGAACAGATCTTTGACGCCGCCCTTCTTTTTGTTAAACCTCAAAGTGTGATACGAGCAATATCCCTGCCATATGATTTATATTAACATAACATACCAAGAGCTGAAAATTATGAACTCAAAAAGCTCAGTTTTAGCATCAAATAAATGGCCAAATCAAGTAGTGCCACAATAAAATAACACAAATCTCCATTTGAAGTCTTGGAAAAACCATGGCCCAGAGAAATAAGATTACACTTAAATCTCATGATATCCGCGCACCGAGCTTTAAATTCTTCAAAAATCATTTCATTATCCAAACTTAAACATATGAAAAGAATATCAAAAGAATTTGGATAGCCAAACTAACAAGAAGGAATTATGTCTACGAGTTTAGTTTCATTTTCGTCTTTTTTCTGCGAGTAGGCTTGGAAACCTGGTGGTTAGTCATTAGTGAGTTTAAAAGAACAGAACAGTTAGAAGAAACAAGCAGAAAATGTAGGGCATTTCTTCGTTTTCCATTTCTGTTAGTGCAACTGATAGAAAATTGATGATTGAATAAGCAACTTCTTCTTTTTTACCCAAATTCTACCAAACTAGTAGATATCTTCGGTACGCTAAATCATCACTTGGAGCAAAACTGCAAAAGCTCTAAACTTTTTTCCAGCTTACAGTTATTCCTCATGAACATCAACAACAAAAAATGAGTCAAAGGGCTAAAAACCTGAAAGCAATTAAGCGCCTTGGCTTTTGCATCAGAAGTGATCAATTTCGTCAAATTATAGCTCTGCAAACATAGCAGGCCACCAAAATTCAACACCAACCTAAATTAACTATTTGACGTAAAAACAACTTGTTACACATCCAAAAGTGACAAGATATTGTTTTTAAAGATGAAATGGCTTATTTTTCATACAATTTTTCCGGAGAAACAAACGTTGGATACTTACCCGACCTCTTCCCTGGAGACAATTGTGTTTAGCAAAGTATAAACGCTGCCTGACGTTATAAACATTTTATAGGACACAAAAATCCATTCTTTTCGGGTTTGCAGTAAATGGACAAAGGCCCACAAAGACTAGGCCGATTACTGTTTTAAATTTTAATTGTTCTCTTTTTTCTCGTCCTTTGTTAAAACTCAAAAACTTTAAAACACGCTTTGTCAATCATTTCCATGTTCTCATTTTGTATCTCTCAAATGCTCTTCAGCCCTTTAACATGTCTGCTAATTTACTACAAAAGCTTTCAGGCCAAGTCCCGTTAAGAGATCATTTGTTTTGGTTCCATTTCTCAGAATTTTCTTCAAACACTATCCTCTAGTAGGCTATTAGTTTGTGTAGGGCATGAACCTGGAAAAGATACAAATACAAGGATTGAGGACTCCCATATTTTAGTATCCAACGAACAAAAGACTTGCTTTGATTCTGGTTTAGGTACAAACAGGATTCCTCAGCAGAAAGATAATCACATGCAATCCGTAACCTTTTTGAGAAAAGGAGAACTGGGTTTCAAGTGAAATAAGAATCTGTAGCAAGTTCTGAAACCAAAAAGCAAAGCTACATCAGACGAAACTAAAGTTTCAGATAAAAATTGCATCTTGGGGTGGATTTTGTTAAAAACAACGAAACTGAAGCCTGAAAGTATCAATCTTTTGAAACGTAATGCTTTGATTTTAGTTCTGATGAAAGCCATAACCAACAAAACCGATTCTCTTCACTACTTAATAATAGTCTTACTGGATTAAAGCTTGAGTCTTGAATAGTCAAGATCGTTTCTTTCTGCTAAGAAGGATTCATCTTCACTCTTCAATAGATTATCAACTTCCCAATACCGAACTTGAAAGAGAGGGAATCCAAAAGTAGGCATTTATACTTGTATATATCTCATTTCCTTGAGATTTTAGCTTTGGACTATGGTGTGTCTAGGAATCATATTTGGATGCGACCATTCTCGTACTGTCAAGGACTATCTCCTAACAGCCTTAGTGATCATAGCCATTATTATTTGTTTACGCTTACTTTGTTATTCCATTTGTCGTCTGTTAAGGGAAGAGTCTCCGCCGCCGCGCAGCCACCAAGAATCAGGTGGCGGGTTGGAAGTGCAAATGGAACATTCAAGCCATGTGCATAGGATTTGCCAAAGAAGACCACTGGAGGAGACCAAGTTTGCGACATCAGCAGATGCTTCTACTTTTTGTTCAACGTTAGAACCGATCACACACTAGTTATGTCTCGTCTTCTTATCTTTGCATCTGTTGCTTAATGATCAGTCTGCTTTTATGGTTAGTGCTTCCGTTTTTGTCGTAACAAATTGTCTGTGTAACGAAATTATTCCTTTTGCTTACAGATTATTGGTATACAATTTAGCTCAACTTGATTAAAACTTTCTTCATTTGCTTAACATGCCTAATCTGATGAACACCTATGACATTAATTGCTTAATACCTGAATTTTTTTTCTTTTTGTTCATTTATATCTCTCCAATTTCGTCGACCTTGTCAGACTCTTAAACCGATGCTTAAGACCTGATTTTTTTTTTCCCTTTTTGTTCATCTCATCCCTATTTGGTATTTACGCTCAGCTAAAAGTGTCGTAGTACATATAGTCATAAACTTGGTAAACAAATTTGGCAGGGAGACAAAAGCATTACACTAGTTGTTACTAAAAATTTGCATCACCATCACTCTTCATCGCAATTCAGGTTGTCAAAGGAAAACATTAAAAGGGTTATGAGTAATCAAAGAGCTAGACAGTCCAACAAACTTTTGCACCGGATACATATTTTCCAATTGGGTTCCAGTCAGAGGAATGTTTGTTTGCTAATGGCTCCCAATTTAAATTAATCTACCTGCATGCTTTCAGGGAAAGGTATTGAAGCACAACAATGGTAGTATCCACTTTCATCAAAGGCAAAACGCTGTGAAAGATGAGCTTCCCGGATGAGATATTCTCCCCAGTCCTTGGTTCCAAACTTCTTAAAAATGCCACGGGCATCAAATGAATCACGTCTTCTTCTTTGCTTCCTGAAAAGTTGGTTTCAGGTAATTTAGTTGGTCAGACAGAACAAAACCATGATTCAAGTAATACAGGCAAAAAAAAGCAAGAAAGAAAAGCATTAGTACCTTTTCCTATGCCTCACATTCATTACCGTGGCATGCAACTGCAGTTTATAAGACAACAAACCACTTCCATTAGCGAATTATGAGACTAAAAACACCATAGCAGTCAATTTAATTTCATGTATCAGGAAGATTTTAAATCCTGTGTCAAAGGCATAAATCCAGAGAACAGAAATATGGAGCCGGGTAGAATAAGCAGTCTTATTGAACACTCAAAAAGACGGTTTGGTGCTTGGCAAACATAAAGTAACGCAGTTGACAGAATGTAACAACTAATCAACGCAAGAGATCAAGACATTTGTAGTTAACATGTAAAAAGCAACATATCAACAGCATTTCAAGCATAACCGCACAAGATCACGGGTCCAGTAATTAGAAAGTTGATTACTGTACCTTCAACTTCTGTTTTGCATCTTTCTCCAAAACAAGGCCAGCCTTAACAAATGCATCAATAATGATTTCTAAGAAAGATAAGAAAATTTAATCAACCCAACCAGAGAAAGAAGCACTGTGAATATAATGGAACAGGTCAGTGGTTGTCCCTGTCATGTTTCAAGCAAACAGAGAAGTGACTGGCACTAGATCTGATGCTTTGGGAAAAGGATACGACAGGCACGCATAAGTCGGTCTTCGCTACCTGTTTCTGTCACAGTAGCATAGAGAACTTGCGCTTTGGACAAAGAACCTCTCATGCAATCCTGCACAAAGGCAAATGCAATGTTTGGATACGGGAAAAATGAATTGCATACAACACCACCACCAAGTGAGAGTCTCACTGAAATGTGAACTCTAGGGAAAAAAGAGTTGCATATAATTATAAAAAAGTTCCTAAAACTGTACTCCATCTTTCATCCAGCATGTTAACTGTACAGCCTTTCTAGAAACGACCTCCAAAACAACAAAGAAATATCTAACTAATTTATATCTGACTGAGAAGTTAAGAAACAAGGAGCTGTTTGGTCCTCCCTGTGGACAAATTGAGAAAGAAACAATTGCTCTTACTCACCAACCCCTTAAGTTGGACAGAAACAGGTTGATTGTCCAAGGCGTCCATCACATCTGAAGCAACACTCTGGCATATACACAAGTATAGAACAGCTTACCATCAATTTGTTCTACTATCAAAATACTGATGGCACTAAAAACCGTACCTTCAGAACCTCGGCAGCTGCATTAACTCGCTCTTTATTCCACAACTTCAGCATTAGTACAGTTAAATGGAACGTTTTGGGTTTAATAAATATGGATTTGTCTATTCCTGTATCTGTAACGATGATATAGACTAATGAGACTTGATGTGGAAGAAGGAAGAATCATATGAGTAGAATGATTGATTCAAAACAAAGCAAATTCGCCGCAGTAAATCTGACTGCTAGATATGGGCAAGTGCTTCCATACGTCTATATCAAACATATAGGATGTTTAAATATATGGCAGCATGGTATATATCATGGGAAAATAGTGTATAACAAATAATGGAAAAACCAGAGGACAAAATCTGGAGCAGTTTAAGGTGTAAAGTATCAGGTCACAAGAAAGAGTGTTCTACAGTTTCTAGTTGCTAAGCCAGTAAGCCTACCAGATAAAGTCAGTGTATTTGATGCTTTAGGTGAATAACTAACGAGAGGTACGCTAGTTAAATCAACTTTCACATGTTTGTCATCTTCAGCTTTAACTTCTACTGCAACATCATGTGGCTTATTGAGCTCCTGACCCTTATCTTCACTATCTGAAATATCTTCATTAGAATCACCATCCAAGTTCTCATCTGAAGCCACTGTAATTCCCAGAATAGCGTTTTGAAAGTGGGTTAGCTTCTCAACCAATTCAGGATGTATGGCCAATGGAAGAGATACAAAGTGAGAATAATCAAGATTTGGGCTTTTAGCTGCCTGCATTTTCATCACAACTAAGACCGATGAGAAAGCCAAACAAATGACAACATAATATGAAAAGTTAGATCAACAATATACATATAATATCAATGTATAAGGAAAAAAGCAATAGGTTTTGTGAAATCATCAATATAATATTAATGCCAAAACTTAGCTTTGTGAAACCATCAATATTGAGCTTCCCACATTTAGGTTTACCCTTAGGCAACCAACCAGCACTCACTCTCCCAGTAAAATTTTACGCATGTTCATTTCTCACCAATGAACTTTCAGACGCACATGAATACTGTGTTTTACAAAATGACATTGACGGAAACTAACCTCATCTATTATAGCTTGCACTCTTTCCGAAGCTCTGGTTAGACTATCAGCCGAAGTACCTTCAATGGCTGTGAGGAACAACCACAATCAATCATCTTAAAGTTACTAAAATTGGACAACTGAAACTTTGAACATTACATTTACATCTAGAATGCAATGAAACGATGAACTTTTCTGAATTACGAGAATTAAAAAGTTACCACAACTTCAGAAAGAAATCAAAAAGACTCACAACTTCAAAGATCACAATTGCATGATAACAATTAAATACGAGACACACATATCTAAGTTTTGAGATTACAGAACACTTACTAATAGATTCCACGTTTTTTTTGGATGGAAAAATAATTTTAACCGCCATTTCCTCTTCAATCTTCTTCCGTGTAGAATCTCTGAATATTGAAACATAGAAGTATAACTAAAAACTGTGACTTACAATTGAAATCTAAAATAGATACTCTTACTTATTAATCTCATACCCTTTTCCTTTGACAAAACGAATTAGAGAAGCAGCTACCTACATGCCCACCAGAAAAAGAGAAAAAACATAAATATGACAAATTACAAATGAAATACCCTGTATGGAACAACAAACGAGAGAAGTGAAAAACTAAGAGGATGGAAGGAAAATGACAAACACGAAAGATATGATGAATGCGTTTCACGGATGCAGTAGGCTGTTTAAAGGAAAAAGGAATTCCATTTAGTAAATCAAGGAAATAGTTAAAGTCTTTAAGTACGAAACATCATGAAGTTTTATAATCTACCCAAATAGTCAACTGTTATTTCCATAACAAAGTAACATATTGGACAACATATTCCGACATGTTAAACATTTGAATTATAAGTAAATGGTTACCTCGATTGTAACTGAACACTTGTCAGAAGGTAATACTGATTCTCCTTGTGAAGCACCATGTTGAACATTATCCTCTGGAGCACTAGAATTGACAGAGGCTGCTGGTTCGCTTACTTCAGCAATTTCTTGTTCACATTGTGAAATAGAGCTAGTAGATAAGCCACACTGAACTGCTTGAATTTTATCTTCCATCTCAACAGTCGCATCTCTGATCTGGCTCTCTGCACATTTAATTCAATCTGTTCAAAGCCTCCTTGAGAATACAGATGTCTCAAACAAGAAAATGCATTTAGTAAAGCAAAAAAAATTTTAAAAAGAAACATTACAATGGTTCTGAAATTAACACATGCTGAAAAAGATTAAATGTAACAACAAAGAATAGTCAAATTGCAAGGCATGCTGATGTAGGAGAAGTCCTACTAACAAGAATTCAGCAGAAGAACAGAAAAGAAGTGATAGGAACAGACGAATAGAGGTAGGATTTATGCCTAACAAAAGTTTGGCCATTGATTACTGTTAGCAGGTCCGGCATTAGCAATATATATATATTTTTTTTCCATAGTAGCTTGCACTCACTATTTATATTTATAAGTCAAACAAGATGTCAGAATCATAATAAGGTTCTTCACCTGTAATGCTAATTAACATGCTACACCTGTTATGCACATATTCCAGAAATGAAGCATGCTAGTTCAAAAGTAACATGCTAGTTCAAGAGCAACAGTAGTAAACAATTCAATCGACCACCAAAGCAGTTCTAACATTAGAAAGCCTGCTACAAACAAAACAAACCTTCTACTATAGAAGAGACTGGTCTCCAGAAATGAGAAACTGTTTTTCGCTTTTTGATCCCATCCATGTCCGCGAGCAGATATTCGGTGCCACCCTCCTTTTTGTTAACCCTCAAAGTGTGATAAGAGCAATATCTCTGCCATACGATTTATATTAACATAACATACCAAGAACTGAAAATTATAAACTCAAAAGCTCAGTTTTAGCATCAAATAAATGGCCAAATCAAGTAGTGCCACAAGAAAATAGCACAAACGTCCATTTGAAGTCGTGGAAGAACAAAGCCATGGCCCAAAGAAATAAGATTACACTTAAATCTCATGATATCCACGCACCAAGCTTTAAATTCTTCAAAAAGGAAAAAGAGGAAGAAAAAGAAATCAGGCAAGGCCTTTTAGTTTCATTTTTCGTCTTGTTTCTGCGAATAGACTTGGAAACCTGGAGGTTAATGAGTTTAAAAGAACAAAACAAGTAGAAGAAACGAGCAGAAAATGGAGGGTGTTTCTTCGTTTTCCATCTCTGTTAGTGTAACTGATAGAAAATTGAAGATTGAATAAGCAACTTCTTCCTTCTCTTTTCCCCAAATTCTACCAAACAATTAGATAGCTTCAGTACGCTACATCACTTGGAGCAAAAGCTCTATACTTTTTCCAGCTTACAGTCATTCCTCAAGAACATCAACAACAAAAATGGCCCAAAGAGTTAAAAACCTGAAAGAAATTAAGCGGCTCGGCTTTTGCATGAGAACTAGAAGTGATCAATTTCGTCAAATTATCGGCTCTGCAAACACAGCAGGCCAACAAAAATCAACACCAACAACCTAAATTAACTAACTATTTCACTATCCTAAAGTGACAAGAAATTGTTTTTAAACTAGAAATCATACAATTTTTATGGAAACTTACCTGAAGAGAGCCCTGGAAGCAATCATGTGTTTACCACTAAAAACCCCACCTTTCATATATGTTGGAGAATATCTTATATTGTAAACATTTTATATGACATAAAAATCCATTCTTTTCGGGTTTGCAGTAAAGGCCCACAAAGACTAGACCAGTTATTCCATGTTCTCATTTGGTATATCTGATTGCTCTTGAGCCGTTTAACATGTCTGCTAATTTACTACAAAAGCTTTCCGGCCAAGTCTTGCTAAGAGGTCATTTGTTTTGGTTCCATTTCTCAGAATTTTCTTCAATCATTTGTTGTGTAGAGCATGAACCTGGGAAAGATATAAATAAAAGGATTAAGGACTCCCATATTTTAGTATCCAACAAGCAAAAGGCTTGCTTTGATTCTGGTTTAGGTATAAACAGAATTCCTCGGCAGAAAGATACTCTTATGCAATCCGTAACTTTTTTGAGAAAAGGACAACTGGTTCTCACGTGAAATAAGAATCTGCTGCAAGGTCAGAAACCAAAAAGCAAAGCTACATCAGAGGAAACTAAAGTTTCAGATAAAAATTGCATCTTGGGGTAGATTTCGTTAAAAACAGTTAAACTGAAGCCTGAAAGTATCAATCTTTTGAACGTTAATGCTTTGATTTTACTTCTGATGAAACACACAACCCAACAAACCTAGTCTCTTGACTACTTAAAATAGTCTTACTGGATTAAAGCTTCAGTCTTCAATAGTCAAGATTACTTCTTTCTGCTAAGAGGGATACATCTTCATTCTTCAATAGATTCTTTGCATCGACTTCCCAATACCAAACTTTAAAGAGAAGGAATCCAAAAGTAGGCATTTATATTTCTATATATCTTATTTGCTTGAGATTTTAACTCTGGACAATGGTGTGTCTAGGAATTATATTTGGATGCGACCATTCTCGTACTGTCAAGGACTATGTCCTAACAGCTTTAGTGATCATAGCCATTATTATTTGTTTACGCGTACTTTGTTATTCCATTTGTCGACTGTTAAGGGAAGAGTCGCCCCCGTCTCCGCCGCCACGCCGCGACCAAGAACCACTTAGTGATTTGGAAGTGCAAATGGAACATACAAGCCATGTGCAGAGGATTTGCCAAGGAAGACCTCTGGAAGAGATCAAGTTTGTGATATCAGAAGATTCCACTACTTTTTGTTCGACATTAGAGCCGATCACACACTAGTTATGTCTTGTCCTCTTGTCTTTGCATCCGTTGGTTAATGATCAGTCTGCTTTTATGGTTGGTATTTTCCATTTCTGTTGTAAGAAACTGTCCTAAGTGTAATTTGTTTTTGAAATTATCCCTTTTGCTTATATATTATTGGTACACAATTTAGCTTAACTTGGTTAAAAGTCTCCTCATTTGCTTAACATGATGAACACCAATTACATTAATTGCCTAAGACCTTTTTTTTTTCTTTTTGTTTATTTATATCTCTTCAATTTCGTCGATTTTGTCGAATTCTTATACCGATGCCTCTTGTTCGTGTTTAGTCCCCTTCATTTCGGAAGTTGTGTTTTACCACCAATGAATCAAAACTAGAAAAGTTAGTGTTTTTTCATAATCCTCTTTTATTATTTCTTTCTTATTATAAAGCACATATTCCACAACTTTGAACATAATAGAATCTACTTTATAAGTGAGCCTTGTTTTTCTCTTTTTTCAAGAAAGTTGCTTCAAGATTGTTGAAGCCAAATAATCTTTTTTTCTTATTAAGAATTAAATTTATGATAATACTAAAAATTTAATATCATTTTTTTTCTAGATATGATATATATAACTTTAGCTGAAAGAGAGTTTATGTTTTTTAGTCTATTAAATTTATAATATTTTAAAAGATAATCTATTTCAAACCCAACATTGAATTAAAATTTTATTTTTAATTTGTTAAAAATCAACACTTTTGTGACTTTGGAGCTTTTGGTGACAAATTGGAGTAATTGTTACTAAGTCGTTGTCGTCGTCGTCACACCCAGTTGAATCTCGTATCAATGCGGAGTTTGGAAAAGTTTGATAGTACGTAGTCTTACCTCTACAAAATAGAGAGACTGTTTCTAATAGATCTACAAACAAATGTAATATAAAAAGTTTTTAAAAAAATTCAAGTATGTCATTACTAAGTATTAGTAGTTAGTAATGACAAATTAACATAAATTTGACTCAGTAATTGGACTTATTTTTTATTTTGAATTTAATTTTAATAACGTTATGAACTCAATTAATTATTATAAATTAATCAAATTTTGAATTGATTTAATTTAAAATTAATAAATTTAATCATATTTAAATTAGATTAAATTTAAACTTCATAAGAAATAACTTATTTCCATCACTAAATAGTAGTAATAACTATTTATCATTTAGATGTTGTATCAAGAAGATATGCATGTTCAACTGATTTTTTTATTTTTCACAAAGAAAATATCTTGAAATTAATATGAAAAAATAATAAAAAGGAGGTAAAAAAAAGAAAGATAATAGGCCAAAAGCCCAAAGTGTATTCATATTTTTTATATTTCGAGAAATAAATAAATAATAAATATAATTACTATTTAGAAAACAAAAAATCACCTGACACTCACTCCCAGGCCTTTACTAAACAAACTAAAGCAGCTCACACGCACTCACACCCAAGGGTCCGGCGACAGTGACAACCACCGCCAGATCCACCAAGATGCTCGAACGCGTGGTCTCGGCCCGACGCACAGCTTCTCACTCCGACGAAGACGACGACTCCATCCTCGGCACTGACGAATCCAAGACCAAGAGACAGAACCTCTACTTGTTAACCTCAAATTACTTGTCTCGGTTTTCGCATTTTTGCTGTCAATGTACGGCCCCCACTGCGTGCCTCATACTCTGCCTTGTATTAGTGTTCGTATCGGTTGCTTCTCTGCTCTTCCACTCTCGGAATTTCGTTTGTATATCGCCGTTTGATCCGAAAACTCGTGTTGGGTTCTTTGGGCTTGATGGACTTGAGTCGGATTTTGGATCTCTCGGTGTTCCCTGGTGTGAGTATCTGTTTGCTTATGTTTTATGTTTTATGTTTAAATGGGATTGATTCAGATCTGGGTTTTGGTCTTTTTGTGGTTGTGGATCGGAAAGTTTGAATTTTTTTTAACTTAGATTTCATTACGTGTTTCGTTTTGGATGTGCGTTTACCGAGTTTGAACATTAGTGTGTTACTGTAATTTTCAATTCATAGCAGATGTCGATGGGTTATTAGTTCTGGTCTTGTGAGGCGAAGGACTAAATGGAAAGGCTTTCTTGTAATTGCCATTGCAGTAACTGGAATTGTAATCTGAAACATTTTGTTAGCTTGAGTTAACAAGTGTAAAATATTTTACTGTACTTGTGGACTTTTTGTTCCCAAACCATTCAACTGTTTTGGTTCAAATCACGCTTAATTGGCCATTAGGTATAGGGCTCGTTTAGTTTGTAGCTGTGTTGCTGGTCATTTTTAATTTTCAAGCTCTGCTTTTGCAGCTGCCTGTCTGTTCTAGTTGTTACTTGTTTGGTGCTTACAGAATAATTTTTTGGATTTAGGGTACCTTCGTTCCATGCTACCCTTGCTTTGTTTGTTCCTTTACTGATCGACCTTTATGATAATGAAAGTTTTGTATGTTTCATTAGTTTCGGAGTTTGAATCTGAGTTATTGTTCTTATTCTCTTCTCCCCCCATTTAATTATTGTCCTTGGCATAGGCAGATCGAAATATGGAAAAACAGTGGAGTGGACCTCGAAGGATTTAAACAAGGGCTTGGAAGAGTTTGTACCAATATATGAAACTCGACCAATCAAAAACAACATGTATGGAATGGGTTTTGACCATAGCTTTGGGCTTTGGTTCATTGCACGGTGGCTTAAGCCAGATCTTATGATCGAAAGTGGTGCTTTTAAGGGGCATTCCACTTGGGTGCTGCGGCAAGCTATGCCTGACACTCCTATTGTTTCGCTTTCACCAAGGCATCCAGAGAAATATTTGAAGAAGGGGCCAGCTTATGTTGATGGAAATTGCACTTATTTTGCTGGAAAAGATTTTGTAGATTTTGGAAGTGTTAACTGGAATGCTGTCATTAGAAAGCATGGTATCACTGATTTGAGCAGAGTTCTCATATTTTTTGATGATCATCAAAATGAGTTAAAAAGGTCAGTAACCATCTATTTATGCATCTGAGTTTGCTAAGATTTCTGGAAGCCTGTTTTTCTTAGTTAGTGGTTCCTTGGGCAGGGTAAAACAGGCACTTGATGCTGGGTTTCAGCATCTTGTTTTTGAGGATAACTATGATACTGGGACTGGAGATCACTACTCTCTGAGGCAGATATGTGACCAGTCTTATATAAGAGGTGCACAGTCTATCCCTTCTGTTTTAATGATTTCCCTGGTTTTATAACGCTGTGAGCATTATGAATATAATTATTGGTCTTGACATACATTTGAAATGGAAAAAGTTCTCATCCCTGGCCTCGAGGAACTTCCTGTTATTCCCGTGGCATTAAGTTTTATAAAGCATAGATCAATAAGATTTTTATCCATAACTGGTAGGGACTTTGTGCACATTGAATTTACCATAGCAGTTCTTTTTTCGTTCACCAGATCGGGCAAATCATTTTTAAAAGTTTGAAATTTTGAAAGGCTTTATTTTGGGAAGCTTACAGATGTGAATGTGTCTTGAAATATCTGTCTCAACAGTCTCATGTTTGTTGCCTTAAACTAACATAAAACCTTCTGATGTAGAACTTAGTCTTTTATCTAAATTTTTGGTTCTTTTATGATTTATTATATGCACTCTTCCTTAAAACCTTTATCCTTTACCTAAACTCATGGTAGGGATTCACTACAGCTTGATGTTTCACTGCCTGTCTTCTCTGTTTTTCTGTGCCTGAATGCAAGTACACACGAACAGTCTTTACACAGAACTACTTAAAGTTGGAATAAGAAGTTCTGCAAATTTTCATCCTTATAAAGGGATGTCTGTATATGAGGAAGTTTAATTAGGATTGCTTTTTTATTTCAAGTATTTGCATATGTATTTCTTTGTCGTCTACAACAATGTGGTATGCTTGAGGAATTCAGAATTGGATATTGGTATTTTTAATATTTTCTTCATTTCTATTGCTAGACTTTTTTGTACTTCACGTTCAACTGTCAATCATTTTTCTCTTTCTTAATCAAGTATAGGAGGGGGTCACAGCTGCTTTGTAGACAGTGATGAAGCCAGGATTAGATTGAAAAGAAAGATTTTCTGGGAAAAGGCGGTCGATATAGATGGTTTATGTGGACCAAATGAAGCTTGGTGGGGAGTTAGAGGCTGGATGCGGGATAACTTCAACCACAGTAATAAACCAATCTCTTATGAGGAACATTTTCAGAACAGTCGGTTTGTTGAATCAATCCTTGATGTTTACTGGGAGCTTCCCCCTGTGGCTGGTCCTTCCCTCACTCATCAAACACGATATGATCCCGCCCGTACTGTTAGTCCTATTGTTGAAGATGGTCGATATGGCTTATTCCAGCGGCTGGGTTTAGGTAGACTCGAGACTTCTGTGTTTAATGGTTATACCCAGATGGTGTATCTTCAAATCTCACAACCAGGATCTTAAAAGCTTTCAAGCACTGATTGACACCGCCAGTTTTAGTTTTGCCCCATACTAAAGCACCAGAGTTGTTAATACCATTTACATTTTCTTCATAGTTGTTTAGATTTCACTGTTGCTAATCACTCTCCATTCTTTTTTTCTTTCTTCTCCTTTGTTGTTGTTTAGTTCATCAACTTTCTGAGTTAACTCCAAAAAGTTATTATTTTGTTTTATCACGTTTAGTTGCATATTTCCATCATTTCATACCATGCATCCGTTCTCAATCTTACCTCCTGAAATTTGTAATCCTGTGATGAGAATGAAATGCTTTTCAACTCTTGTATATTTGCACAATCGTATAAATGTTCCTGGTTCTGTTACTGTCACTCAATAAGCTGTGGCTAAATTCTAATGATAGTTGCAAACAGAGTTTTAGTGATCAATGATTACAGGAAAGGTAAATAATCCAATCGTTGAACATTAGATTGAAAGGTACAGCTGAGTCATCTGCTTTATGATGGCCAAGTTTTAAATTTAAGGCACTCATCTTTGCAAGTTTTGACCAAGTATCCCATCGACCTGAAGTGATTTTTGAGTAGAGTTATTTTGTTCCAAGCGTCCAAGTCTAATCAAACTACCAGGAAAATACATAGGTTACTGTAACTTCGGGTTTGGCAGCTTCCAACAAATGTTATGAAGAAAAAACTCACTAATAAGCTAGACAGAGAGCAGAGATTCATAACCAGCAAGCCATACATTTACACGATAATATCATAAACACAGGGGAAAATGGAGTCCAACAGACAAAGAGCACTAATACAAACATAGATATTCTGGATATGTCTCCCATGATATCCTGTCTAGTGGAAGTTTTTTACTCAAATGCACGAAATACATCATATTTTTAAGACATTTGGAAATCTATAGCGGTCATGAACAGAGCACTCAATTCAACAACCTTCAACACTTACTGGGAACTTCAGAAAACATCTCTCCTTTGGAGCTTCATGACTTCATGAATTTTATGCTAGTTACGGTTCTTGCATTTCTCCACGGACCTTGGAGCTGCAAATAGTAAGACGATAGACCAAACCATGCTGAAGCCATTTATAAACATTGAGAACATCAAAGAGGTAGCTAATAAATTTAAGGACATACCAAGACCAATAGCTTCTGAACCTTTCATGATTCTGAGTCTTCTGCATGAGTCAGTAAACATCCTGTAATGGAAGGAAACAAATTCAGTTGTTGTAGCTAATAATAGAAAAACTAAGATAGATAAGATCAGAAGAATTAGATCGAGAATGAGACATCCTATGAAATTGCTTCAAATTGCATGTCAGCAGATGCCAAAGCAACTTCTGATGACAAAATGAGGAATATTTCATCTTCGAAACCATTCTGGTCAATTATGTTTCTGTCTTCCCCGAGTTTCCAACTTGAGGTAGCAATTCCATCAACCTCATACGTCACAGAACAAATCATGGACATTGATTTGATAAAAAAAAAGAATCTAAAACTCAGGATTTTGAAGCCACAGGAATGGCACTTACTCCCAAGGGACATCTCCAACAAGCATCCAATCACCATCCTTGTCTTCATATGTAAGAACATATTCAGAACTATGGAGAAGATCATTTAGATGGGTCTCATTGAGGCCATCTTTTCCCGGAAGACCATGAGAGCTGCACTGTCCTGAATTAGATTCATTCATGAAAAAAAGTCAACAATTTATTCTTACATATCACAAAACAACACTAAGGTGAATGACAAAAGACAAAACTCGTCAAAACAAAAGGTATTTACTCTTTCCTTAGAGGGGGAAAAAAAAACTGAGAGGAAACTTTTTCACACAGAAACAAGTTGCAGAAACTTTACATGTGCTTGATAGGAAAGAGGAAGAAAGGAAGAGTACCAATGGTAAAGCAGCTGAACATCTTTTCAAGAGCAGAAGAGAGTTCCACATAGTTGCTATAGGTTTTAAGGTCAACCTTCCTCAAGTATGGAGCACCTTCCATGCTCACTTTAACATAAAGACACCCAAATCCTGACTTTCCTTCAGCATCATCACTGTTCTTTGTCATATTGGAGGCCATGGTATTTTTCCTGAATGATCGAATTGGTGGCCATCCTACTACCTGTGCCCTGTATTAGGAATTTTCAATTAGCAAAAGAAAAGGTCTAAAATTGCTATGTTTTTGTTTTGTCATTACACAGGCTTGAATTTGCAAGTGCTTTCAAGAACACCACTAGCTTATTCTGAATTGTAAACCTCACTGGAGAAAATTGTAATTCAAACAGAAAGCTAAATGTTAACAATAAACAATCAACAACAAATGGTTGTGCATAGAAAAACATAAGACACAGCAAAATCTGATCTTCAACTACAAGGGGAGAAAATTAAAAAGTCCTTGTTTCAACAGAACTATGGCAAGGTCATATACATAGAATAAATGAAGATGTGAAAAGGAAAATAAAAGGAATTTCGTTGGTCTTTTTCAACTCTCCGGTCAGAAAAAAAAAATTACGCTCAACGGGGCTATCTGCAACCATTATTAAAATTGAGGTTCATACTCCCTCTTTCTTTGCACAAACCAAAGCAGACACAAACATACAATACAAGTAAACTGGTTTACTCAGGACCGGATTATGTTCAAGGATGTAATAGTTTGACCACATTTTAATTGTTTTTGAAGAACTTTGTAGGCACTACCGACATTGATCAGGAAGGAAGAGTAAGCTTACTTTGCCGCGGGGGGGTTAGTGTTCTCGTTTCCACTAGACACTTGATTATTCTTCTCCTGAAATGGTTTTGGAGATTGAGCAACAGCACCAACAACCTCCTTCTTGGCAGAAACAGGCAGACAACATTTCTGGGCAGAACCATTTTCACCTTTGGGAGAGAACAAAATAGTACCCAAATCAACTTCAGATCCATTGTTCACAGGGAAAACCCAGTTCCCTGAAGACACGTCAATGGCATCAGAGAAACCTCTCTTAGCCCCAGAAACTAAATTCTTTAGGGGGCTTATAGGACACCCTTTTGTGTTGGTGTCAATATCTTTGCCAAAAAGAGACACCCCAGCCCCAGGTTGTGGTTTTCTTCCTGGTGACTGAGAACCAGGCAAGCCAAGCCTTAGCTCAGTTTCTTTCAAATTCAGGGAAGTATTGCTCTTTTCCTTCTCATCAGTGGAGAGAGTAGAAGCTGAAGAAGAAGAAGATAGCTTATCAGAGATCTCCATTGAAGGGGTGTCTGATAAGCCTATGTAATCATGTTCTTTTGGTCTAGACATCAAAGTTGGCCACAAAATGAAGCAAGTTGGAAATTTTATCACAGAGCAAAGGTTGAGAAGCTTGTAACAAGAAGAAAGTTGGTTTCTTTTAGAGGAAAAAAGCAGAAAGAAGAACAGGCAGTCTGGTTTCACTCTTCAAGAGCTGGTTATTGTTAATGGCTTGATGCAGAAAAGAAGCTTCTTTGGCCTTTCTGTAGCTACACTTTGCTTCTTTCTCCTTTTTATGTATTAAAAAATTTTGCTTAAATCTCAAAAAAAAAAAAAAAACTCTAATCCCCACTTTCTTTCAATGCAAAGCCTTTTGATTTAACCACCTTTTTACAATAAACAAACCACAGAAATGAAAGGTGTGGTTTGTGATTTGAGAAGATGAACTTATCCAAGTTCACAACTCTTTTTTTTTTTTACAGTTGTTAAATCAAATGTCTGTTTCAACTTCCAAGAACTAATCAACCTTTTTGGTCTAATATAATATTCATCTCAATATAGAAAAAAAATTTTCTTTTTTATTTTTTTTCAAACCAATTTTTCAATAGATTGAGTTAAGCTTTCACCGAAATTACTGAATGTTATTATTGTCACCGCTTATGAAATTGCACGAAATAATCAACGTGAGATATCTTAAGTAAAAATTATAAAATAGTCAAATCAAAAACTTGGACTAAATTATTGTTATTGTTGTAATTTATTTAAAATTTTATACAAATTATCTAAAAATAATGTAAAAGATAATATTTCTTTTTTATCTCTTTTAAATTACTCAAATTATTTATATTATTAAAAAGTTTTAGAAATTGTTAATCAAATTTATTATATAATTATCACAAATATGATATATCTTTATAATTGTTTTGACGTGATTTTAATAACTATTTACAAGAAAATAATTTCAAAAAACTTAATAAAATTATTTTTTAAAATCTATTATTATGAAATTTTAAAGATAATAAAACTATTTCTTAACATAAATAAACTTTTATCATAAATTTATATCTTTTATTTAAATATTTACATACACTTTATTATTTATTTATAAACTCGTAAGAAAATTTTATATTTTCATTTAAATATTAACATACATTTTATTGTTTAAAACTTGCAAATTTTGCAATACCACTTCCTCATCCATCAAGTTCAAAATCATGCCTTCGCCTCTATATTCATTTATTGTTTATTATTAAAAATTTTAACTTAAACTTTAATATTTAATAATTTTTAAATTTTTTAATATTGTTAAAAATTAAAAAAACTCAATATATTCGTCCTGTTTAACCGTAAAAATCTTGATCCGTCCAACTTTTTGATTTGATTTATTTTAATAACTATTTTGTTAAAAACCGATCAATTTGTTAATTAATCTATCAATTTTTGTAAATTAATAAATTATTATAAACTAAAATAAATCGATTATTTTTATTTTAAAAAAATTAATTAAATTTCAAATTTTTAGATAAGTAACGACAATCACTTTCAATCATATTTTAAATTTTAAATTTTTATTTAATTTTTAATCGATTTTATAACGGTATAATATCAATTGAACCTTTTAAATTTTGAATCTCTTATATATATATATAAAACCCGTGAATATATTTTTAAACATAACTAAAATCTAAATTTATCATTTCATACTTTAAAATTCAATGAAAACAGTATTTTGCATGCTCGTAATATATTTTTTAGCTTAAAATAGTCAAATAATAATATAAAACTCATTAAAAACATTTTAAATTTCAAATTTATTCAAGTAAAGCGATATTTTACAGAATGTTCATAATAATATATTTTCTTACTAGAAAAATCTCACCACTTAACTCCATTACAGTGTGTTTGAGACAACTTGGTATGATTACAATGAGTCGAGAAGCCAAAGCTAAAAGCTTTTTACCACATTCTACTGTAACCGTTACAGTATTGTCTTGCCTTTTCCGACCAGCGAAATCCACCGACAGTCGAGAGAGGATCTGTCTCTCCCTCCCGGCAACCTTTGCACACTCTGTTTCTCACAGTATAGCTATTATTATTACTTACTATAATTTAACCGACTAAAAACAATTAGTTAAAAAAAAAGGTAAAAAGAGAAGAAGAAGAAGACGAGGAAGACGAAGAAGAAGAAGAAAAAGAGCAAAATCAGAGACACAGAAGCAGAAAGTGATGGGACGAAGACTAAACAGCTGTCTGCTGTCCTTTTTCACTTGGCTTCAATCTGCCAAAATATCACACGCTCTATGACAAAGCTTCAGATCCTGTGATTCATATTTCTTTTTTTTTTCCTTACTCTATTTCCAACACTTTTTTTATTTATTTTTAATGTTTAATATAAGCAGTAATAATAATAATAATAATTTGACATTAAACGCAATTTTAATGATAACTTTCTTTTTCTTGGTATTGAAATTATATTTTCATAGCTTAATTAAAAAATACAAATTTCTATTTTATTATTTTTATAAAAATATAATTATTATAAAATCACTTTATAGTTTTTTTATCTAAATTGTTAATATTATATATATATATAATAATTATTTAAAAATAATTTAATAAGTTCTTGATATAAAAATATCATGAGATATCTTCAATAAATATTTATAGGAATAATAATTTTTTTTTTTAACTGCTATTGACAGTGGGTTGTCGGGTGACTTTCGGTTTTATAATGTTCGAATCGGTTGGGTTAATTTTGTCGGGAAAGTGAATCTTTCTCTTACCACGCCCGTATCTATCCTAATTATTGTGTGTGTGTGTGTGATCCAAAAGTAGGAAGACAGATCAGCGGCATACGACACCAGCACACCTTTCAACGGCTTAGATTTTTCCACGTCACCCCGTTTGGTCGTTGGGGGACATAACGGCGTCCCGTTGTTGGAGTTGACGGAAGTAAACCATCGTGATGATTGGGTCGTCGTTGACTCACACCTGAATGTGGTAAACAGCCAAACAAAGCGGTAAAATTGACCGTTTACCGTTTGTTGCCTAACAGGCGCTTTGACCCAATCAATAATATGTCTAAAGTTATATCCGCAATTATATTATGAAATTAGGGTTTAAGAAATGAGGATACAATTTAATTATTAGATTATAAAATATTGTTAATTATTAGATACTCCTTTATTATATTTTATTAATTATATATTTATTTGTGTATTTAAAATGAATCATTTTAAAAATTTAACATGATATCCATTTTAACAACAATAATAACAATTCAGTCAGTAAAAGTCTCGCTTACATGCAAGGTCTAAAGAGGTCTAATAATACACAAACTTACCCCTAACTAATAAAAATGATATTTTCAAATAACCCACTTGAAATAAAATAATCAAAATATACGGTAAATTAAATTTTATGATAATTAAAATTACCATGAAAAGTTAAGGAATGATTTTTCAAAATATAATAATTTAAATAAAATTCAAGCAATGAAAAAAATTCAATTCAATGTAATTAATCCTAATATAAATATGTATGGTTTTTTTTTTCACAGATTGTCATTGCTTAATTAATAAGTTAACCCCATATTAATCTTGGATGAGTCAGAGCGCTTGCTACTAAATTAATCAACGAAGTGTCTCTAGAAAGACTGCTTTTTGGAGATCATATTTCATGTGTCATGTTATAGTATTCTTATTATGTTCCATTAAATCTTATCCACACATTTATGTAGACTCTGTTGGAAAGAAAGCACAGAAAGAACACAAAAATTTTACGTGGAAAACTCCAATAGGGTAAAAACTACGGAGAGAGAAGAATTTCACTATAACAAAATAGGGATTACAAATTTAACCCTCTAATTT
>JANZXR010000005.1:2843350-2890114 GCA_027575705.1 Erythroxylum echinodendron | reverse complement strand
AGGAGAGGGCTTTCTTATATAGGCCCCTCTCCTCTCTCATTTTCTCATCCCACCGATGTGGGATGAGTGTCATGACAGACTCCACATAAATATATAAATAAGATTTAACATAACAGTGTTGAAACAGAATAACTGGAACAGAAAATTTGAGGTGTGCTTTTTGTGTGTTGTGCTTGATTTTTTGTGAACATATAATATTATAAATCAACAAATTTTCAAGATTTTAATAAGAACTTTATGATCTTAGCTAATACACAAGGTGTCGTCTCATCCACCATACAAAAAGTGTAATCTTGGATACCCAATGAAGTTGAGAGGAAATCCTATGTTGAGCATGCTTGTATGAAAACCTTTATTTTTTTAATTAATACAAACATCTAAATTGACCCATTAGTGCCACCTGATGAGCCACCTTAAATTTTTCCTTTTTTTTATAATTAGGTTTCCACTATCTAAATCCATTTCAGAAAAAAAAAACTAATTTTAAGCACGTGTTATTTAATTGTTAGATGAGGATGCCAATGCTAATGCTAATGCAATTTGTGGTTCATTACCTCATCAAACTACATCTCATATATTATGTATATAAGTAATGCTTTTAAAACTGGGACAAAAGTTAAATTAGTAAGATAAAAAATTTAAATTTTAAAAGATTCAATCGGTATTAGACCCTCATAAATTAATTAAAAATTAAATAAAATTAACGAATTTAAAAAATGATTGAAGATGATTATTCTTATCTATAAAAAATTTAAAGTTTAATTGAAGAAAGAGACTGTCAAATGAAAAATAATTGAATTATTTTGAGTTATAAAAACTTATTAATTTAGGAAAACTTACTAATTAGTAAATAAATTAATCAGTTTTTAACAATAAAAATTATTAAAATAAATCAAACCATCAAAATTAAAAACTAAACAAAAAAGTTAACGGATATAAGGCGTCCACTGTTAAACCAACCGAACCGGTTCAGTTTTTAAAACATTGTACATAAGTACTGATATATGATCATATAGATGATAATTTTGGTATAACTCAATTTGATGATAATTAGTTATATTCGAGCTTATCGAAAGACGTTATTTTATTTAATAGTTGAATATTTAATTAACCAAAACATCCTTTATTATACATAATTAAAAAGATAGAGTTTTAAGTTAGAACGTTTTGGAATCTGATTAAACTAAAATTAGATCGTTCGATTCGATCCCAACCCAACCAAAAGCTCTTTGCACAATTTGACATGGAAATATTAGAAGCATATCGTACCCTTGTAGGTCCAACAAAAGTTCTAACTCCAAAAAGATATGTCTCTCATACATATTCCACTGAAATGCTTCAGACTTCATAGTCCATTCTTGGTGACCTTTACAGTTTTAAAATCTAAGGTTTTCTTCAGATTTAGTGTTGTTAAATACCATGTTAGGTCCTTTAAAAATTACATAATAATTGAAAAATATGATTAAATATTGTAAGTTGTGATATTAATCAATATTTGTACAAAAAATGAAAGCTCTTAATACATTAATTATGAAAATTAATTAGTAACTAAACAACAATTACATGAACCGTACTTGTTTGAAAGAGAATAGGGTCCCATTTGCTTCCCACGCTAAAAAATATAAAAGGCATGCATTGGGACAAGCACTTTAATTCGTAAGATTACAACTTGGTTTATAGTGAGACCACATGTTCTAGTTATAATGTTCTTATTATGTTTCCTTAAATCTCATTAACACATTTATATAGATCTTACATAAATGTATGAGTGAGATTTAATAGAATAATGCTAAAATAGAAGATTTAACGTGATTTATAACTAGCTTTCATATTTACATTTGGTCAATAAATATCATCTTTCTTAAGATAAAGACACAACGAAAAGATTAACCTTCAATTAAGCTCAATTAATTGTCCTTACATCAAAAGTTAATTAAGTCTTTATCCTTCATATTTTTATAAATTAATTAAAAAAATTTATTATTTCAAACAATATTTTAACATTTGTCATTAGATAAAAAAATAAAATTTTAAGGTCAAAATTTAATATCTCGGATCAAACATAATTAATTTTTTATAGAAATTTCTTCAAATAAAAAATTTGTTTTATACTAATTATATAATTAATTAAGTATTTGTTAAGATAAAATTCATAATCAAATGAATAGAATAGTTTCTAATTATGCATTAGTTAATAATTTATAATTAACCATCAAACTTAATTTTCTCTTTTAAATAATTATTTATCAAAGTTATTAAAATCTTTGCCATTATTTTATTTTTTTATACCAATCATAATCAACGAAGGAATCATAAGCTTAAAGAAGAAAGAATCTACCAAAATCGCCGCTTTCTTTGACTAAGAGCATAGGCAAATAAAGGATTGGTAGGGTCTTTAACTCTTTATGTGAGAACTTAAGCAGGGTCTTCATGTAAAGTAATAATTTACAGATCAAAGTGAGAAAATACGAAGAAACATTTATGTCTTCTTGGAATATAGCATATGTATATGATTCAAGAACAAGAAAGTGCTTAATGCTTTTTGGATAGGGTACGTGCCTAATGTTTATGTTTTGACAAAGACACATCACATACGTGACAAGAGAGAATTTTTATTCCTATTCTTTTGAGCACATAATAAAATTTTAATTATATGTTTTGTATAAATTTAATAACATATATGATAATTAATAATGAATTAAATAAAAATTAGATTATTTTATTACTATATATACATGCGTACTACTAAAATTTTCCAAATCCTGTGTCTCAACATAATTTCTACTAAATATTATTGTTGTTGTAGTATTTATTAAATATATTATTAATAAATTCTAATTTAAACAGAGTTCGATTCTATTTGTGAGAATTTTGTAAATATTTCATTATAAAATTGAGATTTTTTTAAATTGGATAAAAATATAAAATGATAATGTTCCTTTCTTGTAATTTAAAAAGATACTATTAAAGGTCATACCAGTCTCACTTGAGAAAGTAAATGTTTTCCATAAGTGGTGGCCACCATAGAATAGAGGTCTACAATTCAACTCATTTTCATGGACAATGGGAAGAGGGACCAACCTGCCAAGCACCATAGCTACAGTGCCAAGCTTGATAAGCTAAAGCCATTAAAAGGGGATTCGAGTTGTTCCTCAATGTCCCATCTCATAAATTCTCCCACTTTTTTTTGTTTTTTGCATAAATATATCAACTTTATATTAATTTTTAATTGATATTTATATTTATATACTATATACTATATGCCCTTCTGATATTATATTCTCGTGTGACAGAATAGGATGTATCAAAAGAGTTGAGTAGCTACTAGAACTTAAATCTTATGAAAGAATCATAGTAAAAACATATAACATTAATTATATTATTTGATGTTTAATTATAAAGTAGAATATTAAAAATTATATACATAAACACACACATACTATTTAATATATTTAGTGCACAAGACTCTCTATTTTGCAGAAATTTAAGGATGAACATAATATATGCAACTTTCCTTTTACATTTTTACAAAGAAACTTAAACCCGCGAATTTATTGTCACAAAAGAGGCTTACCCTCACACGTACTAATGTAGGCAAGTCATAAATATCAATGAAGTATTATATAAATAATTTATTTTTTGATTTATTTGAATATTTATTATTCATATAAGTGATATTATTTACTTGTTATTTTAATTTTCTTATTCTATAAATTGTAATATTAAATTTGAATATTCTATTTTATATTTTCTATTTTAAATTGGACCCAACTTATATTACCATATATTTCATAATTAAGAACATAATCTAAAAGGAAAATTTTCATGATATAGATATGTGCCGTGAAAAATAAGAATGGAACCAATTTTTGTATGAAATTTGAAATTAAAACAAAAAATAAAACCAAAAAAGGTAATAAGATATAATTACAATGGTATTTTAAAAAGGTGGTTTAAATATAAATATAAATATAAATATAAAAGAGGAGCAAAGTAATTTTTAAATTGAAAATAAAAATAAAAATTAAAAATATAGGTAAATTCAGACAAACTTAAATGCATAATTACAAAGATAATATGAAAAGAAAGGGTAGCTGTCACTATGCACTTTTGATACCCTTTTCCTGAATTGGTTCTATCATTGAACAAGGTAGACCAATGTAGCTTGTCCCATGGCACATTAGACTAGACTAGCTCATTTAACAAGGTAGACCAATGTAGCTTGTCCCATGGCACATTAGACTAGACTAGCTTGGAATTTATTCCAAGGTGGTGACATTATTTATTCTTAATTTCATTTGAAACAAAGATGATCTTAAAAACCACCTATTAATGTTTCAATCACTGATTTGATCATGACATTTTAGGATTATCACTTTTTTTTTTGTTCTTTGTGTGTGTGGTCATTTCACATACTACATCAAAAGATAATATTAAGATTGTGTTTGAATCTACGGTGTGTTCGGATAAGTACTTATCTACTGCAGAAATTGATAAGTAAAAAGAGGGTTACGATAGGAAAGTACGTTTACGGTAGAAATTTTACTTTCCACTAATAACCTTATGATAATTATTATTTTTCATTATACTCTCAACTAATATTTTCTTATTTATAATTTAAATTTAAATACATAAATACTTATCATTTCAGCATGTTATTAATTGACTCAAAATTTAAATAAGTGGTTTCTCTATGTTTTAATTTTATTTAAATAGTATTGAATGATATTATTTTACTTAATTTTTAAAATAATATCGTTTTAATATATAAAAAGTCTAATTATTTGAAGAAAAAAATATTTAAATTTAAATATAATTCAAAAATTAGTCAAGTCAGACCTATTTTTTAAATGGACCCATAAGTTTCAAACCTGCACCTGTAGCTTGAAATTAATAGGGTCACACTCATTACCCTCCCAAAATTTGAGGAGCTACTGATTTTGTTGTTTAGGCTAAGACTTACTCTTGCACTCAAAAGGTAAAATTGCCCATTTCAGGCGTCCTCATATTCCGACTCAACAGAGCGGCGGAGGAGGTTGTCACCGACTCTGTATTTACTGTATGGAGGTGTTTATATATGAGATCCACCGTTGTACTATATTACTATATTACTATAGTAGCCAATTCAAGCTTTGGAAATACAGAATTATGACTATTTCAAATTAGAATGAGTTTTTAGATCAAACCCACCTTAATAAAAAAGTTTAGAAATTGATTATTTCAATTTTTTAAAATTGAAACTTTTGATTTGGGTGAAAATTTGAAGTATATTATACATAAGTTGAAAACTCTTTTCGAGAATAAAATAATTAAAATTACTCA
Organism: Erythroxylum echinodendron; assembly: GCA_027575705.1. Lineage (NCBI taxonomy): Eukaryota > Viridiplantae > Streptophyta > Magnoliopsida > Malpighiales > Erythroxylaceae > Erythroxylum > Erythroxylum echinodendron. The sequence continues at coordinate 2,884,792 of JANZXR010000005.1, read as the reverse complement.
ACTAAATGCGTTTTTAAAATCTAAAAATTCTTTAATTTATATTATTTTTATTGTTTTTTATTATGATTTGAGAACAATTTTGAGATACACAAATTAAATTAAAATTCTTAATAAAGTAATAATATAAAAATTGCTTATTTTAGTATATTTTTTAATGTCAGAATCCATTTTCTTAAACCTAATTTTAAATTATTCTTTTAATTTTTTTAAAAAAAATATTTTTAAGTTACTACTCGTTATCTAATTAAATATATTGTAAAAATTATCAAATAAGATTACAAACTATTTTATCTCTTTTGAAGTATGGCTGCCTTTCCTTTAGGCTATGTCTGGTTAAACGTAAGATTTTTAATGGAATAAAATAGTTTATAATGGAATGAAATGTAAATGAATGTAATGTTATAAAATTATTATTTGGGAGGGATAGAAGAGTTAATAATGTAATATAGTGAAATGTTATTTAGAATAAGAATTTATAATATAATATAATGAAAATTTATTTATCATTTTATATTCCATCGTAAACCTCCAAAATTAGAAGTTTCTTATTTTTACTGTTTATGATGAAATAATATAATATAAAACTCTTCTCTTCTATTTCATTATAAACCCTCATCTCAAACGATGTAATAATATTACATTCTATTAATAAACTCCCAATCAAATATAGTCTTAATTTTATGCTTATTTGTTGCACAATGTCTCAACAACTACTTCATAAGTACTGAACTTATGAAGTAGATGTTGTTGGACAATTTTGTTCTTTCTTATTATATTGGACAACTATTAATTATATTTTCAACTTTTTAATAACTTACCAGTTAAGTTACGTAATTTGATCTAGATAAGAGCAATAAAGTGACCTAATAAATGATATAAATCAATGAGTTGAAGTTCAGGCGAAAAATAGATCTCGATTACTGTAAACTGGACCTATATCAGGCTTGTGATAAGGAAGCCTAATACTAGAAGCTATATATAAGTATTAAGGTCTCCTGCAGTTGCTCATATCATTCATAAGCATACAGATCCTCTAACTCATTAGGAGCATTTACGCATTGAGAAAATTGTAGAAAGACATTAACCATGTATCGGTGAATGTGTTCCGTGAAAGTCCTTAAAGATTAATGCTCGTTTTGGTTATGAAAATCGCTTCGAAAGTGAAGATGGAACCGAAATAAAGTATTCCACATTTTTTTGTTTTAACTTCTATAATCGATTTGAAACACATAATAAAATATATGCTACTTATCACGGATAGAATAAATCAAGACAAAGGATTTTTTGGCAAGTTCTATGAATGGTGTTGAACTATAGCCTTTTGGCTACCCAAAATGTCAGCAAAGCTCTTAGCCCACACGATTAATGGGACTCCACGTGCCCTTTTGTACCGGGAAGCCATTACTGATGAAGAAAGATGGAATTATTGGTGAGCCCCAGGCTGTAGAAGTGGTGTCTGTCTTGGGTCACTAGCAAGATCTCAGTCAGATCAGTAGGGATGATAATGGTTGGTAGGTCCTGCTCTGCTATGAGGATTCAACGTTTTTTATCAGTTATCAGAACAGTAAAAATAAAGGGCTATCTTATTCTTAGCTTGAATCTTCTTCCTGTTGATATATACTAAGAAATTAGGTTCTGATTCTGGGTTGTATCAACTGTTATCAGGAACGTTTAGATATACTCGAGAAGGGTGTAGTTCTTAAGGATATGATTATGGTTCCTGACTAATTTGGACGTACGAACCATGCGCGGACTTTTGGAGGATGAATTTAAGATTTCTTAAGGCACACGTTGTTACACTCTGACTGAACATTTCGAGACAAAATGTTCAAAGATAGTGACCGAAACCTAATAGTAAAGCACCGATTACTGATTATTGTCCAATGCAGCCTTTTACTGTGTACTTTCTATTTCCCCACAGAATTGTAGTTTTCACTGTCACAAGTTTACATTGAACCTGCTAAAAGTATCAGAAATATCAAATGATCTCTAATAATATTCAGCCGACGAATATTGTAAGCTTATGATCGTTTCTTGGATAGAATCTAGCAAACACCATCTTTTTCTTATCATCATATAGTGGATGTTGAGTATTCAGAAATAGGATCAGATGCATTTTGTTCCGTCCAAATTGCTTGACTAGTATGTATAGATTCTCCAATGCTAACAGCATGTGTTTGAGTGGTTACTTGCCTGACTCACCTAACATGAAAATTTATATCCTTTTTTTCTTTTATTCTTATATAAGAGTTGTCAATTGTTTCGGATAATACGAACGTAATTACAGTAAATTACGTTAATGTTCCGAGCATAATCACAATATTAGGATCACAATTACAGTTAAATCACAATATTAGGATCACAATTACAGTTAAATTTGAGGATGAGATTAATCCGAAAGGCAAAGCCATACTCATGGATGGATGTTTCAAAAAGTTCCATGAGCATATATCAGAAAACTTGTCAGAGTATTATTGGCTGAAAAGTTACATCATGCAAAAGTGGGAAATTTGAGCTAAAGGGCACTTGTGAAGTTTGTTGGTTTCTAACGTTTGATCTCCAAGTGCTTAGTGGTTTCATGACAAAGAATTTGGAGGTTACCCTTTAAAGTTGACACTCCAAAGCCTGATCAGAACTCGAGAAGAGTATGGAAATATGCAGATACAGGAAATTACCAAAAAAAATAAAAGGTAGAAATTGGATCATTCCTAAAGCTACAGTTTGGCTGATCTAATATGGTCTGATCTGATCTCTCTCACCCTGACGAATCAATCATCATCAGAAGATACCATCCAAGGAATATACGAAGGAGTAGTAGTTCACACATGTCTGCTGGAGAAGTTGATGTTTATTACTTCGATGATAACGATGCAAACCTAACCATAACATGTAGAGAATGGAAGTTATGGTAGGCATGTTCCTGGAAAACTAAACCACAAATCCTGATTAGTCTGTCAAATCATCATAAATAATGATATGTATATTCCTCCCAGATATGTTGCAAGTCTTTTAGAATGTTATGATCCTGATTTTACAGGGCTTAATTGCAGGTGGTCCTAATCAACTAAAACCAGTGCTCATCTAATTAATAAATTGCAGATACATTCTATTCGCAGATTGTGAATTAATTAGAACAGTGATTGATGGATGAGGAGAGTTGAAATATTCTCATCTCTCTGTTACACTGATAACCTTTCATCAGTCATCAATCATTCTAAGGAAGAATGTTTAGATTAAATCAACACTAGCCTATTAGAACGAGGATCAAGTCCTCTATAACCTTTCATCAGTCATCAATCATTATAAGGAAGAATGGTTAGATTAAATCAAGACTAGCTTATTAGAACGAGGATAAGTCCTCTGTTTCAGTTTACTATTTCTGCTTTGCCTTATTAAATCTCATACACGTATTTACATAGAGTCTACATAAATATGTGGATCAGATTAAGTGATACAAAATTATAGAACCCTGAAATAGTACAAGTTATGATTCACTCAAAATTTAAGTCACATACAAGACTTTCAAAATTAGTCAATCTAACGGCATGAGATATTGAATCTTTAATATTATTGATTAGTTAAGTTTGACTATTTTATCAAATAATTTAAAAATTATTATATTTACTTAATAATTTATTCATACATTCTTAAACACTGACATAAACCTCTAACTCAAATGTTTAAGTCGCACTCGAGACTTACAAAATTGATTAGTCTTATAGTACAAAACGTTGAATATGTAATATTATTAGTTATTTCAGTTTCGTTAAATAATTTATAAATTATTATATAAAAAAGTGATGTTAATGTATATTAATTAACAAGGTGATCATAAAGCATGAAAAGGAGGTTTCTATATAATTTTCTTCAATTAACTGCAAATGAAGAAAATTCATGTTAATGGTGGGATCTCTTTTATCCAAAAAGTGCCAAAATTGATATTTACAAGTGAAACTTGTGTATAATATGATTATTAACGAGATAAGATTGCGTACTACTAAATCTCTCTAGATCTTACGTATCAGTGAGATTTTTACTGGATTGTTATGAGCCTGACAATTTAGAAATTAACCCACTAATGATTTTAAGATTTATGATTTGATCCTTGATCAATTGTGATTGCTACTTGTGTTGTGTCATGTTACAGGGCTTTGAAATTTTATTTCCAAGTCCATAAAAAGTTCAACAATTAAAGAAAACTGGCAAACTAGGCCCATTGGACGTTTTTTTGAAAAGAAATAATTTAAAGATAACTTAATAAAATATTATTTATTGTATTATAAATAAAGTATAAAAATAATAACAACGCCTATTTAAATATTTTATAAAAATATTAAAATGAAAATTACATTTTCAACTATATAAACAAATTATTTAAAAAATTATATCAATAATTGACATACTAAAAATTAAAAAAATTAAAATATAATATGATAGTATTAAAAATGATTAATTTAATCTCCTTAATGTAAAAATCATCGTTAAGATTCTATAGAAAGGGTAAAATCGTCCATTGACACAAATGTAAGTGTTCTCCCTCTTATCATCAACGCCATTTTGAACTCACACGTGTAACCTTTTCCGATAATGGCCTCCTCTCTCTACTCTCCTCTTTACCGCCCCTGCTCCTCCTCTCCAATCTTCTCCACACCCAAAACGAAAACCCTAACCATAAACTGCCCCATTCCGGTACGTTGCGGTCCGCGGTCCAACCGTGGGCCCTTAGTCAAAGGCCGAATCTTGAGCACCGAAGCAATCGTGGCCATCCAATCTCTCAAGCGCGCCGCCACCTCGTCATCATCATTATCATCACCATTGCCTAATCTAACGCGCCTGATCAAATCAGACCTAATCGCGGCCCTACGCGAGCTGCTCCGCCAGAACCACCCGAACCTGGCACTCCACGTCCTCTCCGCCCTCCGGTCAGACTACCCGGGACAGGTGGACCTAACCCTCTACGCCGACGTCGTTCTCGCTCTCTCGAGGAACGACATGTCGGAGGAGATCGATAGGGTGGTGGAGGGGTTGGAGGGAGTGGAATGGGGGAGGAAAGATAGAGGAGCGCAGAGATTGGTGAGGGCTGTGGTTGAGGCGGGGAGGAGGGAATCTACGGTCAGGATATGCGAGATGATGAGGAGGTATGGGTGTGGGGAAACGTGGACGGCTGATGATTACGTGGTGAAGATTTTGAGTAGTGGGTTACGGAAGATGGGTGAGGGGAAGCTGGCTAATGAGGTTGAGAGAGAGTTTGGTAAACTTGTCAATGTAAATAGTTTTTAGATATTTATTTTTTATAACATCCGTTGTATTAGTAAATTTTTAATATGCAATTATGTGTAGCATTATAACATATAGTTGTTATCTTTTAAATGCGCATTAAGTAAATTTTTGGATTGATGAAATAGTTTGCAAATTAAGCTAATCGGATATTTAGTATTAAGCAAATCCTGTACGGTATGTTCGATTAAAAAAGTATAAATAAGTGAGTTTGAACATATGACCTTTTGATCTCATACTCTCCCTTTACTATCTCGACCACCTTTAAGGGAGATTGTACGTAATAAGGTGAGTTATTTGGAAGAAGCTTATAGAGTTGTGTATTATTAAACTTTTCTAGATTTTGTGTGTCAGTCGAATTTTTATTGAGTATTGTTGATGTCGTCATTGTATTAAAGTTTGTAATTAGAATTCATAATAAGAATTTAAAATTATAAAAGATTATCATAAAATCAAGAAAATATGTCAAATTATAAAAATTCAACAAATGTTTCAAATGATCTTATTGATTATAAATGGTCTCGTTTTGTAAACTCTTTCAAAATTTGTGTGATTATTAATTAAATTGATTAGTTTAAAACTAATAATGAGTAATAATGTTAAATTTATAGATAATAACGAGTCTTAAAGTAAGAATTTTTATTTTAAGTTAATCCTTTAATAAATTTAAATCAAAATATTTTAATTTTAATTTTAATTAATTTTATCTAATTTGTTTAGTTTAAATTGATATGGTTAGAACCTAAATTAATTAATTTTAATTTAAAAAAATCATTAAAATTTAAAGGCCAAGAAATAGTTTTCCATCCATAATTATCATCCAATATAACAAAAAATAGAAATATTTATTTTATTTAAGGAACAAAAAACAAATGAAGCTGCTTGGGAAATGGGAATGTAATTGTAAAAGATTTCGATTATGTGATTTAGGGCACAAACATCAACCCAAACACGGAGGAAATTGGCCCTCCCAAATCCCAATCCCATAATTGACATCAGCATGTGGTGCTACTTGTGAAATTCTTCAAGACCCCAGCTTTTTCTCTGAATCTACCAGAGAAAATCCTAGCAACCCCAAATTGGGTACTTTCATCATTATCATCGCAATTTTTTACAGAAATGGATGCTACAAGTCTCTCTCCTCCTCCTCCCTCACCGCCACAACAAATTCCACCACCGGAAGATGCATGGCTTCGCTCATACCAAAAGTTGTTTCCTCAGTGGCAATCTATGGCTCTATCCCACCAGGTATCTTACCTTTGTGGACATTTAATTTTGCTTCTTTCTTATTTCCTTTATCCAATTATTCCCCTTCAACTTTCTTTCCAAGTCATGTTAAAAAGTTGGACCCTTTCTTTGAATTCTTATTAATGCTTCATGCTTGACCTGATTTTACTTAATTTTGACTTAAATTGATAGTTGGTTCATTTTAGAAGGGTATCGGAAATGTGGTTACTTCAGATTATTGAAACGCTCTTTTATTTTTTTTCTGTGGTTCACTACCTAATGTTTTTATCGAGTGCTTTTTGATAAGCGGAGTTTTAAAATTATTGATTACGTGAACCAGTTCATCCTCGTTGCTGCTTGTTTGCTTTGAGCCGCTGGCTCTATTTGAATGTCAAAAGGGTTTTCTTTTTTGGATTCGGAATTCACTTTAAGAATTTGGTTATGTGTGTTCTAATTTTGTAGAGGAAAGAGTGAAAAGTTTCTTTCTTTAACCCTTTCTATTTCTAATATCTCGACTATAATTGCAGTCAAGTATACCGATTTCCATATCTAGAGTTAATCAATTTGATGCTGCAAGATTGGATATTGAAATGTCCGCAATGTTAAAGGAACAATTGGTTAAAGTCTTCTCTTTAATGAAGGTATATCTGCTTGTTTATACCGTTAGTTTTGTAGCCTCTGCATAGATCTGATATATCCCTGGCAAGTATTAATCTTTTCGTCCAACTTTTTGGGGTTAGCCAGGAATGTTATTTCAATATGAGCCCGAACTTGATGCTTTCCTTGAGTTTCTCATTTGGAGATTCTCTATTTGGGTAGATAAGCCAACTCCAGGGAATTCCCTGATGAATTTGAGGTATAGGGATGAACGTGCGGTGCATCCAAGAGCAAAAGGTAAACACTTCTCGCTGTTTCTCCTTGTACATTTACTTTACGTCTCTGCATTTGGTAAAGTTCAGATTTATTGTTAATACATATTTTTTGAGGGGAATACACAACCATTTTTATCACTTCTAGTCTCCTATTAACTGATGATGACAGACTGTTAAGGTCTTATTATTATTTTTGAGTTGATTAATGTATGTAGGGTGTAGGTTGCTTGAATTATAGGTCTCTGACTTGCCAAAGCTTAACATATATTGCATCAGGTAGAAAAGCTTTCAGGCCATGCACTTCTGTAAATTTTCTGTTCATGTTGGTGAGCTGGTATTGGATCTGTAAATGTCTCTGGATCTGTAAATGTTTAATGCTGTCCAAATTTGATAATTGCTTTTCTGGGTTGAATAAAGGATATGTCTTTTTAAATGTGTAGCTTCCTCAATTGCTTGTTACTGAAGTAGGTTTTTATATATATTTTTTCTAATTGCGCCTCCTTTTTCTTACATGTTGCATTTTCCATGGTGCCATGAATTCTCAAACAGTAAACTTTATTTACTTTGGAATTCTATGGTTTGCTGCCGAGTTTCAAAATGTAGACTTATTTGTTCTGTGGACCTGAAATAAAATTATTCTCTTTTTGGAATGGAAAAGGAGGAACATGCTCAAGGATTGAATATACACTTGAATTCTACTTGACCATGGCCCATGTTTCACTGAATAGTTCTAGTTGAGATGCTTGTATACTAGTTTTCTAATATTTCTTCATAAGATCATTACTTATGCTCTATATTTGTCATCAATGTGACCTATACAATCAACTTATATTAATTTCCACTCTGTCAATTTTTGTTCCTACAGTTAGAACAGGATTGGAAGGACCTGGCCTTACTGTTGCACAGAAACTATGGTATTGCATTGCCACTGTTGGTGGTCACTACATCTGGGCTCGTTTACAGTCTTTCTCAGCATTTCGTCGATGGGGTGATTCTGAGCAGGTCCTAATGTTGTCACACTTTATGCGTGCATTTTTTAACATTTTCCCCATGAAAAGGATGCTTACTTATTTGTGTATTCTTTAGAGACCATTCGCACGACAGTTGTGGATTTTAACACAGCACTTGGAGGGTCTTTACAAGGCTTCTTCATTTGTCAACCTACTGATATTTCTTTATACAGGAAGGTATATTGGGGGCATGATTTTCTTGAGTTTACTATCCCACAACTTGTTGTAGTTGAGAGGTGAAACTGTGATTATAAAGTTATCTGGTTGTATTAAGTGAAGATTGTACATGGACTGAAGAAATACTGACTCTCTAAATTATGACGCTGCAGTACTTCTTATGTATCAGGTTCATTTGACTTTCATTTCCATATTTTGTGTCATTGCAGGTATAGGAACCTTGTTGAAAGAATACTAAAAGCAAGACTTGTCTATGGAAGTCCAAATATGAACCGTGCTGTTAGCTTTGAGTACCTGAATCGACAATTAGTGTGGAATGAATTCTCGGTAATTGCATTTCTTTTCCAACTTTGTTTGATAAATAATGTTATTTGAAGTTCTTTATATTAAGATTCACATGCTTTTGCCTATATACTGACCGAATCCTTTACATGCCAATGCATGCTTTATTTCTGTCTCTTTCACTTGTAAATTTATCTAATTGTTTATATGATTTTATATTTCCATTTTGTCTTATTTACATCTTAACAATATTGAGAATTCTCTACTGTTCTGTGTGAAGTGACTGAGATTCTATGCCATTCATATGCAATCTGCTCTAACTTGTCTGGAACTCGTGCTGTTGGCTGACATGCAGGAGATGTTATTGTTGCTTCTTCCTCTTCTTAATTCATCGTCGTTTAAAAACTTTCTCAACCCATTTTCAAAGGATAAGTCTTCAAGTTCCAAAGTAGATGATGCTACTTGCCCTGTCTGTCAGGCAACTCCAACCATTCCATTTCTAGCTCTGCCTTGTCAACACAGGTACGGTGTTTCTCCTCATCTCCCTTTCCCTTTGAATGCTACTTTGAGGAAGAATCTTCTGCTTTGCGGCTTGTCTAGGATGACATTTTAAGAACTCTTTTCTTGCACTCTGAGCAGCTAATCCACTGTCCAACTTGTTTTCGGCTGCTTTCAGAAGTACAGTGATTGGCAAATCTGAAGCTTGAAAGCTAGCCCTTTCTCATCATGCTACTCATTGGTTCTATAAGTAAATCGGATAATGGACATGTATGAATTTTGGTTCCTACTGAAAGGAGCCCATTTTCTCATACGTATTTACCCTACTAACTATGAAAATTACAATCTATCTAACTTGGGATTAGGGGAATCATGTAAGTTATATCTTCCTGTTCTATTGCAAAACGGCTTTTGAGTGTAGTTCGTTATAGTAATAATCCCCTCACGTAAAAGACATTTTTTATGTTCTTGATGGTTTTGCAGGGATCTTTGCTTAAAGTTTGAGTTATCCCTTTTGACAGGTACTGTTACTATTGCCTGAGAACACGATGTGCTGCATCAACATCGTTCCGGTGTCCAAGATGCAGCGAGCTGGTGGTTGCAATGCAGAGGCAGAGTGGCTTGGCAAATCATACAAATCCTATTTAATGACGAATGATAGCATAAGGAACAACATTTAAGGGAGTAGTAGTACTACATAAAGAATATAATCAGAAATACTAAATCATTCACGAATAATTGATTTTCTGTATAAAGCATTTATTCCCCTTGATTTTCTATGGGGAATCATTCTTTGTCATCTTTCAGCTTCTAAGAAATTCTTTTTTCTTGATGCATAAAATTGATCAAGGACTTGGAATTTGTTCTCTCATTTGATTTTCCCTTGCATCATACTGTAGCCACCAACTTTTACCAGATTTTGAAGTTTTTTTGTTGCTGGAGCCTACAGGGTACTGAGGTTCTGCAATGTCTCAGTTCATGTAAGATCAGTATAGGCCCATATCATCTGTTATAAAGCAGTAAGGATGTGTTAAGTGTGCATATGTTTGTACCTTTTGATGTGCAGAAAGTTGATCTTCCTGTCTCCTAGTCAGTAATCACCTCGTTTTGAGTTATATCCGTACTTGGCGTGATGCAAGTTTTCACAGTCCATATGCTAAATTACAAAACACACGATTGAGGAGCAGGATAAAATAGAGACAAAACTCATGTCTTCGCCTGAAACTTGGCTTGGCTTGTTCTTTTGGTATTGTTAACCTGTCGGTCTTTTTGAACTGGTTCGATCTGAAATCAACGAGTTGATCCTTATGTTAACACTTTCTATAGAGAAATGAAGTATTTTTATCTAATGATCCTTCATTGGCAATCAAAACTTATAATAATAATAACAATTTAGTAAAAATTTTGTTAATATGCAGAGTCTTGAAAGGTTTAATAGTCCGCAATCTTATGTTAAGAGATTGTTAAAAGTTCTAACACTTAACTATGCCGACTGGATTCATACCTTAAAATGATACAGCGTGAGCAGTAAGTGGTAGATGATATCTACATAGTCAAAATCTAATTATCATCGTTATGTTAGATTCAACAACATCATTAAGTAACAGGCATAGATTTGAAAGGGAGATGGGATAAGGAACTAAATGTGTAATTGATGGCACTGTAGAGATGGTGTTGTACTGATTTTTTTTGTTGTTTTATCTTCTGTTGTTTATTCCTACGTTTGGATTCCAGAAAACCATCATTTTCACCCAAAGCAGTGGGCCAGCTAATTAATGTTGGAAGCTGTAAGATTTTGTTTAGCCTAAGAGATTGTTAGTACTATGTTTTTCACTGTTTGCATCCCCAAGAAGTCATACCCACGACGATCACAAAACAAGGAAACAGTGTATTACATGTTTGCATTTCGTAATTTATGAATTATTAATTTATTTCACAGATAAAAAGATTAGGTTAAAAAATATACTTTATGGTTTATTAAACTATTTGCACTTATTCTTATCATAAATTCTCTGTCTTATAAATATATTAACAATAACAATACCTAATAAAAATTTTGTTGAGACGATAGATATAAAAAATTCTAGTAATACTCAAATTTTATCTATAAACAATAGGAGACATTTTTTAAAAGATCCACGTAAATAAAAATTAATAAGGTAATTATTACTTAATATTTATTAGTAGTTATTTTTATTAAATAAAAAATTATTTAATAAAATTTGTACTTTTAATATTGATCCCAAAAAAAAAACTTATATTATCAACCCTTCGTACTTTCGAACATGTGCAGGAACTCAGAACTGGCAGCCTACTTAGCCATAAAATCAGCACCACATACAAATAAAGGAATATAGTACATGAAATGGTAATGTGGATATGATTTTAATAGCCAGTTTTTTCCAACAAACCCTTTTTTTATTATTATCATTAGAATACTCAGAATGTGTAAGAATGTGGGGATAGTGCTTATATTCAGAAATTTTGTTTGTTCATAAGTTGGAATTATTGCACTCAAAAAGTGGGTGAGAAATTTGGGTGAGAGTAGTTTAACACTTTTATCCCTTAATTAGAAGTCGCCCTAAAAATGAAAAAATTTATTTAGTCAGTATTTTACTTCTTACGGGCTGATCCGATACGAGCCAAAATTAGTCTGAATGTGAATGATTTAACGACATTTTCCCTTAACGGGGACCCTCCTTGGGACCATTAGTAGGCTAATAAAAAAGGGAGTGAGTGAGAGACCCATGAAATGATTAAAATATTAAACAAACTAATGCTAAAAAAATAAGAAACAAATTATTCTATTAAATATTAAAAATTTACTATTTATGATAGGCCATAATTATTAATAATTAATAAAATTTGGAAAATTTTTCCCGGCGTTGTATACCTCTCACTCCCACCATCTTTTTGCTAGCCCCACTTTATAATAAAGCAAAAGCAGAGAATAAGGGAAAAAAAAACGAAGTAAATGAAAGAAAAAGGAAGGAGAAGGAAACATATGCAAAGCTCTCCAGCCCCACATCTCCAACAAAGTTTCTTTCTTTCTTTCTCCTCTTGAGAGAGCACAGTCTCAAACTTTCTTCAACCTCATCTGAGAAAGCAAAGCAGGACTCTTAAAGGACTTGTTTGGGTGTATAAACTAGGAAATATGAGTAAGTGAAGAAAGAAAGTGAGAGGAAAAGGAAGAAGAAAAAAAAGTTTTTTTTATTTATTTCTTCTTTGAGTTGTTTGTTTTTGAAGTTATGAACTGAAGTTTGAAGCGGAGATAGGTTGGTGGTGTTACTCATCATCAGTAAACTAATGATGGGAGGAAAACCTAGTTGGTGGAGCATGCATCCACCTTCTCAACAACCTTCTGCTTTGTTATCTTCATCTCCATCTTTCTTGCCTCCTCCTCAGTATTTGCTTGGATCTTCTTCACTTCCTTTCAGTTCTTTGCCTGAGAATAACCAAGAACTTCCTCATCAGTCATGGAGTCAACTGCTCATGTAATTCTCCCTCTTAACAACTTACACATCAGTATTCTTGTATGACATCATTAAATCACTTACACCATAGACCTTACTGTGATTGGTTTTTCCAGGGGTGGTATTCCAGGTTATGAAGACAGATTGGCTCTAAGTCAGTTTCAGTCCAAAAAGTTGGAGAACTGGGAAGACCAAATATTGAATCCACGAGTTACTGTAGTTAGTGATGTAAAACAAGAGGTTTCACAGTATAGAAACTTGTATGGTGTTCATGTAGATGAAGAGTTTCTAGCACCTAATAGCAGACCTGGTTGGTCACCTGCAACTATGCTAGTCTCGTCCCCTAGGTCTTGTGTTACAAGTTTAAGCAACAATATCCTTGACTTCTCTTACAACAACAAAGCAGATGGAAAACATCAACATCCAGATCAATCATCGGAGGTAAAAACAGATGATAACCAAAAAATGAAAAAAAAAAGATACTTTCCTTTTAAAAAAAAAAGAATCCATCTTTTCCTGATTTGCATATAAGAATTCTTTTCAATCATGAGTTTTCTTCAACCTATCTAATATCTTCATTTGGGTTTTTATTATCTTCTTCTTTTGGTTTATGTTTTCCATAGTGTGACAGTACAGCCACTGGTGGAGTTTGTAAGAAAGCTAGGGTTCTTCAGCCATCTTCAAGCCACCCACCTTTGAAGGTAAGTGACATCCTTTCTTTCACATCTCTCTCAAATTATGTGTTGTGACTACTGACTTCCCTGTCTGCGGCTGTGCGAGGTTAATGTCTTTTTTTGATTGTTTACTTCTTAGAGCATGTGTGATTCTTCTGCTATGTTCCATCTATCTATATAATATATATATATAATCATATAACAAAACCTAGTGACGTCTATTCATTTCTATATATATATATATATATAATCTTATAACAAAACGTAGTGATATCTATTCATTTCTATTTGTTACTATACTGAACCAGGTGAGGAAGGAGAAACTTGGTGACAGAATCACAGCCCTTCACCAGCTAGTTTCTCCATTTGGAAAGGTAATAAATTCATTGAAACTCACAGATTCACTAAGAAGCAAGCAGTTCATTGTTTTCTGCAATACTGCAGGTTTTTGTTTTTTCTTTCCTTCCCTTTATCTTTGGTCCCTTGGCTCTTCCTTCTAACATTTGACGGAAGAGCAAAGCTTAAAAATGACAACTTAACTTGGGGGTGTGTTTGATATGTTTTCCTTTTTTTTTTTTTTATCTTCTTCTTCCTTTGGCAGACTGACACAGCTTCTGTCTTGTTAGAGGCCATTGGGTATATCAGATTCCTACAGGGTCAAATTGAGGTGATGTTTCTTCCACATTTTGAACTCTGCATGCTACTCAGAATCAGTCAGTGATAAGAAGCATGCACTTAAAGTGCTCAATTATTCTTGTTTTTTCTAATCATTCTTTGGTTGTGAAAGTTATAAAAATCTTACATATATTCTTTTCTTTTTTTCATTTTCCTCTCAGGCTCTTAGTTCCCCTTACATGGGCACTCCATCATCAAAAATGGGAAACCAACAGTCTGTAAGTACATAAACATGCGCAGTTACACACATATATATGTATAAATCCACTTTTCACTTCCCAATGCAAGACCAATATCCTATAATTGTGACTGAAAATATAAATAAACCAAGAGTAGTGAATTACGTTTGTTAGGTTCTAGGACAAAGGAGTCGTGTATGCCCTTGAGACATATACTTTATTGGATCCATCACCCTCCAATCCATAAAAGCAATCTCAGGAAGAGCTTTGTGTACAGAAAGCATCAATTAACTATCATATTATCCATAAAGAGTAGGCAGAGATAGAACAAGGTTTCCAGCTTTATGCACCTTTATCTGCAAGAAAGTAGTTATAAAACATAATTTGGGACTACTTAAAAGGTTATTTTGGAATCAAAAGGAGAATTTGGGATGATGAAAATAAAAAGAAAATGTTAATTTTATATAACCCTTCTTTTCTTTTTCTGCTTAGCTCTTGCTGAAAGCAGAAAAGTACTCCTCTTAATAACAAATTATAACTCTTTTGCAGCATGCCCAAGATAATCCAAAGGACTTGAGGAGTAGAGGGTTGTGCTTGGTTCCTGTGTCTTGTACCCAACATGTTGGAAGTGAAAATGGTGCTGACTACTGGGCTTCAGCCATGGACAGAGAGTTCTGATCAGACAATGTCAAGCATGGAAATGTCTGTGAATGATATATAACATCATGAGCAGTCAATCTGCTGCAATCCAAGGCTGACTGCTCATGATGCTATAGATTTCAGAGAATTGGAATGAGTGTCCATAAACTGAATCCTTGTACCATCTCTATCCCTAAGATAATCATGTTCTTCCATAATGTATCCTTATTTTAAGGGCCTCATGTGTATGTGCGGTTTGATTAGAGTTTATTCATCTCAAAAACAGTTTGTTTAGTCAGAAGGAGACATTCTTTAGTCTTTTATTGTTGGAAGAAGAATGATAAACCCTACTTAATATCTTTCAAATATAAGCATTTGGTTTACATATCGAATCTGGAGTCTTAATTTGTATTGCATCCTCTTCTTCTTTTTTAAAAAAATTTCATTATCAAATTAGTTTTAAATTTATAAAAAATAGAAAATTAGTGATAATCAGAAAATATACATACTTGGACTATTTGGTAATGTTTATAATATTAGGATAAACAAAAAATTAAAAATTTTAAGAGTAAAAAAGTAATCTACAAAATTAAGAAATAAGAGCAACTTATTAATTGAGATTCATCTTAAACAATAAAAATAAGCAAATAATTAGCATCTATCTTCATAAAACCTTTTTATGTGATGTGATTTCAGTTTAATTAAATTTATTATAATTTTTTATTTAAATTATTCATTAAGCAATAAATGATATTACCATAAACTTATAAATGAAAAATAATCTTCTCTATTGGTAGGTTGAATATATAAGATACAATATTCTATAAAGAAGCAAAGAAGATTTATTGAAGAAGATTAGAACATTAACCATCAAGTCCTATAACAATACGTAACCTCAATCATTAAAATCACCATTTATAGAGTTTTAAAATCAATAAAATCACCATTTCGTTTCTTCTTGTGACTGATCAGATGACATCGCCTTCTTACAAATTTGTTGCGGTATAATTGCGGTATGAGTGAATCTCCCGTCTGTTGTCGATGTTGGAGGAGGCAAGAATCTATCCTTCACGCTCTTCGGTATGTGCTTCTCAAGTCTGACTCTTATTTCTTGTTGATGTTGGTGAATCCTTCTTTCGGTCTAACATGGATGATTGGACAGTTATGCATGCTTTAAATCTAACCTTACACCCTGATTGTGTTCTTAAGTTCCTAGTTGATACCTAGATTATTTGGTGTGCAAGGAACCAGGCAATGATCCAGCACAACACTATGTCGATTATTGTACAACTCCAATGACAAACTAAAACCATGCAGTGATCCAGCACAACACTATATCAATTATTGTACAACTCCAATGGCAAACTAACCTTTTAAGGAACTGTCTTATAGCATGCACGTCTTCTCTTCATCATTGCATCCAAAGTGAGGATAAATAGATTTCTTGGTATATTCCTCCAGCTGCGTTGGTAAAGATTAATGTAGATGGCAGTTCCTGTGATAATCCTAGTGACGCTAAGTTTGGAGGTATTAAGTGAGATAATCGTAATCATTGGATAATGGGTTTTATAGGGTTTATTGGCCATGCCACCAATCTCAATGTTGAGTTGCAAGCTATTCGACATGGGTTAAATCTCCGACTGCGTTGGTAAAGATTAATGTGGATGGTAGTTCCCGTGGTAATCCGGGTGACGCTAGTTTTGGAGGTATTATGTGAGATAATCGTAACCATTGGATAATGGATTTTATAGGGCTTATTGGCCATGCCACCAATCTCAATGCTGAGTTATAAGCTATCCGACATGGGTTAAATTTGGCTTGAGATTATGGAAATCGAAAAGTGCTAGTGGAATTTGACTCACAGGAGGCAGTCTATTTGATAAATAAATCATGTTCGCATACTCATGCATACTTTAGTATTGTTGGAGACATTCATAGATTACTTGCTCATGATTGGTGTTGTTCTCTTTCTGATATCCTTTGCGAAGGTAACCAATGTGTAGATTTTTTAGTTAAGCTAGGATCGTCGAGTGCTCAGAATTTAGTCCTATGCGACAATCCTATTTTAACAATGCGTTCGTTGCTTCAGAATGACGAGAGGTCAATTGCCTTCTTAAGGCGTTAGTTTGTTCATTATTTCTTGTCCATTATACCAAAAATAAAAAAGACAAAAGAAGCTAACATAAACTTAGAGAGAACTAATTAAACTCTGTTAACGTTGACAAAATTAGGTCGTAGACGAGATTTATAAAATTTTTAAGTAGATCCGACTTCAACTTAAAACTAGTTTAGGCTCGAGTTGTTGATACTTGAGTACGAATTAATAGAACTTCTTGTTAAGCTAAAAGGTTTTTTAATTTTTTAAAATTTGAAGTTGGATTTAATCTTGATTAAATTAAACTTTTTGAGTTTAAAATTTGGTCTTATTCATGTGCGAGCTAGTTAGGTATGGACCAAAATATCAAGTCTAACCTCTATAATGTCACAATAAATAGAATAAGAATATAGCATTGGTACGAAAATGTTTTCAAAGAATAATTCGCACTCCCTAACCTTATGGCTAAAGGGTACTTTTGTTTTTTGTTTTTTTCCAGGAACACTCATTATAGCAATACATATTTGTTCCTTGGCCATGTCCTCTGCTGTCAGTAAGAAGACAAGAAAGAAGAGAACAACTATGGCATAAAAAAGGTTAAAAACCAAAGTCATGGCAGGCACTCATTGTGCATTTGGTCCACAGCTTCACAGCCTCCTTCCTTTTGTCCTTATATATCACTTGTAAGCATGACGTTATATATTGCATCACACTTACTGATAATTAGCAGAACCTAAGAGATGAGGATATTGCAATTTGTATTCCAAAAGGTACATAAGATTCAGTGAAGAAACAGACAGAAGCCACAACGTTCATGTCTGTACAAATATAACAGAGTTGTCAAGTGTATCTTAACTCTTTAACATAAGAAACGGAGGGCTGATTCTTTGGGAATAAAATAGAATATATTATTTAGTTTGTTTTATTTTTAAAATTTTTAATGATGGTATAATGCTAATGTTTAGTTTGAAACATAAATTTAGAATGACAGAGAAATAATTAATAAAAAGATTAAATTATTCATTAGTCCCCACTAACTATATTATTATTATTATTATTATACCGAAGTAATTATGTGAATTTTTTAAGGATATTTTTATCCAACAAGTCTTAATTTTTAGTTCAACTCACTTGAAATAGATAAAAATAGGGAGAAGATAAGTTAACTTATTCTCCAAACTCAAGAAATAAGTAAACTTTTGAATTATATATTTTGTATATTTTTTTCAACCAAACAAGAGAATAACCTATTAACAAGCATAGATCAGGAATGAAATGATGCTTTTAGTCAACCAAACATCCTATAAGTGTATCTATGGAGTTCTTCGTACATGGGATTTTCCTGTTTTATGATCTTGTTTCTGAATTTGTAGAATGATTTTATGGGAATTGTGAATGCCAATTGAGGGAAAGTTATTGTGCATGTGAGATATATTTTTAATTATGATGCAATAAAACTTCATTTTAAAAATAGATTTTAATAACTTTTACATTTTTTTGAAAATAAAAAATAGATTTTTTATATGTAATATGTTAAAATAAAGTCTTAATTTCTTACATGTAATTCTATAAATAACTTGTTAAAAATTATGTAATCATATATTTTAATATAAAGGATGTATACGTTTATTAGTGAACAGTAAGTCACATCAATTAATTAAATTACATACCCCACTTTGCGGTAGTCATCAATGTACGCAGTTTTTTTTTGTAATTTTTACAAAGAAGTTATTTTTGTTGATGTGAACCCCTTATGATCACAAAGAAATAACTTTTACCAGTTGCTCTAAGGCTCCCGCTCTAGGAAATTGCTAGGTAGCGTGGTGTTCTTGTTTTCAAGGTAATACTGATATTTCATTTTTCTCATCTTTGTCTAATAATTTTGACATTCATGCTAGTTCTTGTTTGATTTTAGTAAAAAATTTTATTGTTGATATAAACTTGTAAAATTTCAGATTGGAAAAGCTATTGAATTTTCTTAAAAATACTTTGTTTTTTGAGAAAACAAAGAGAAAGTTAAGATTCATTTATGAGTATCCATAAGTTTGACTAAGCTTTTGTATTAAGTTGTGTCCAAGCTTTCATGACAGATTATCGGATAACATTGATCTCTTGAAACAATTGAGAAGTGTGAAAGGAGAACCTTAGACAAGCTCTTCATTTTTCCACTCTATTTGCTGATTTAACTATATAAAAGTTATGGAGTAATTAAGATAACCCTTGGTCAGAGGGCACACGACGATAAAAGTAAACACTCGCAAGAGGGGGGTGAATTGTGTGTAAAAAAATTTGCAATTTCTTTCGATTCGTATAATAAATAGATCCTAGTTAACAAATAAAAACAGTAGAAGTCTGTCAGACGATAAAGCCTTTTAAACGACAGAAGCCTGTTAGGCAATAGGAGCCTTTTGTGGGATAGGACCTTACTTAAACGAAAGGAGCCTATTGAATGATAACTCCTGTTAAAACAATTTAAAAATAGAAGGCGCCTATTAAAACTGAAATGAACCTCTTGCAAGTTGAAAACAGAAGGAGCTTTTTACTAAAAAGGACATACACATATATAATGCGGAAATTTAAAAGTTAAAGAGAGAGAGAAGAAGGACGCAGTCTATTTATATTGGTTCGACTTACAACATAAGTCTATGTCCAATCTTCAAATATCCAACTTGAGTATTTCACTATAAAATCTGAGTATTAAATTTGACAAGCCTCTCCAAGCTCATAAGTATATATTTTCAAGGATTTTCAACCTTTCACAGTCGAAGTGTATAACAAGCTTCTAAAAACTCACAGAAAAATAAAATGTAAAATCAAAAGTAAGTTCTCAAATAACAATTTCTTTCTTGGTTGAGTGATTTCACTTTCTAAGATATAATAATAATGATATGACTCTTAAAAAGATAAATGTTGCTCAAATGTTTCGAAAGTCTGTGTATACTTGTTACTTCACAAGTGTTGTTGCTCTTCTTTAAATAGTCAATTTCTTCAACTAACTGTTGCTTCATCTTAATTCTAAGTTGACTTTGAATTTTCAATATCATCTCTGCTGGGAAAAAGAATTCAGAGCTAATTATTCGAAAGGGTAAGATCCTCCTAGATGTTAATAAGGAAAGTTTACTAAGAAGGTTTCTGTAAGACATGAAGCAATTTAAATCTAATTTGAATTTTGAACTATTATATAGTTATCATCAAAATCGTTAAATATAACCCTTGAGCTAACAATCTCCCCATTTTTGATGATGACAAACAATAATAGATATATTTTTTCAAAATTCAAAGAGATAATAGATGATTTCGAAAGACACTTGTGAGTTTTATATATCAGACATAATTAAAAGGAGTCTGTCTCTTAAGAAAGGGACCTATCATTCATATATCATATATTTTCATAAGTTCAACAGCAGCATCAATCACATATATATTCGAGGTAGCATTGAGAAATATGTATTGAGAAATATATCATCATATATGCAGAAATATGTAAAAAATATATCAATCATAAACTCTCCCCTTTTGTCATTATAAAAAATAATAGAGTATAGGGAGGAAGGAACTATGAAAAGTTCGAATAAGCTAGGCAGAAAAGAATAGCAACAAAGTTAATGAAGGGATTCAAAGATTTTTCTCAGCAGAATCTGCATGTGAAGAAGTTGATTTTGCATGCTATCTATTTGTTCTCGCATATGTTCTTGATTGGCTTGAATATTTTGTAGTTGTTGATAGAGTTTTGCATTATTTTCGTCCTAAGGACGAATAAAATTTTGTTGGTCTAGAGCAGGATCTAAGTTTTCTGCTACTCTTTCAGATCTTTTGTTTACCTAGACATTAATTTGTATCCAAATTCATAGGGAATGGAAGGGTGAAACTTAGCCGATGCATACCAATTTAGATTTGCAAAAGGAACTTCATAATGGTCGAAAATCTTGGTGAGCAACATCCCATAAGGTAGGCAATCGATGGTATTCTTATGATTCCCCTTATCCACCATTAACCTTAAGATCATGGCTGGATGATTCATTCTGTTCCCTTTTAGCAAATTATACTCCACATATATGTCCAAAAGGCTGCACCTTTCAACTTAACTACTCCTGGGAAAAATTGAAGTAGCTGAAAACGATGAAAGACATCTTGGTATTAAGTCTAATTGCCTGCTATAGGGTCTCTTGTCTTGGGTGTTCTCAGCATGAAGGCAAATGGATTTGACAACTTCGACTAACTCCATATCATCAACATCCCACATATGACAGAAAAACTTAGTTCTTCCTCTAGGAGCTACTTCCAATATATCTCCTAAGATTTCTTCAGAAATTAAAATTTCACATTCATGCACTTATGAGACAATGAATAGCTTTTTATTAAATTTTTTTCCTTTTTTGTGTGTGTGTAGAATATCCTGACTAGCTCATCATATACTATCTCACCTAATTTCAGAAAATTTTTCCAACTAATGGCAACAAAGTAAGAAGAGATGGGTATACCTATGCCATCAATCATCATAGGAGGCAAGATTCGCCCAGCAACCACCTTTCTTTTTTTGTACTGTGTCTTATAGCGGACTCCAGCTTCCATTGATTCAAACATTTTTGGTGATATTGATGTCTTTCCTTGCTTGTGTGCAGCTATATTTATTTTCTTTTCCCCCTTTTTTGGGAAATATCTCTTCTTAAAGCAACTCTTTTCTATAAAAAAGGTCCTTAATAGTATCTTTAGTTACAAGTGCTTTGCCTTTCTTTATTTTTCCCTTTTTCTTTTTCTGGCTTCTTCTTCCTCTTTTTTTTAGCATTTGTGGTTTCTTTTTGTTCAAAAATTTTCTCGGATTGTTTTGCAAGACTTCCTCTAGTCCGTGGTCATCTAATCAACCGAGTAGATTCTTCATTTAAATCATTTTCATTTGTAATCCAGTGCACTTTAAGCGCTTTCTTCTCTTGAGGTTTAGAGGAGAAAGGTTCAGTAATACGAGCATCATCATGGTTAATAGAAGAAATTGAGGTTTTCTCTTGTCCTTTTGATTTTGTTCTTGTCATTGTAGAAGAGAGGCCAGAAGGGGAAGCGTAATCGGTTACATATCTTCTAACAGACACATATGTAGAGTTGTCAGACTGTGCTTGCATTTTTAAAAGAGCTTAAACAATGCCATGAATGATTCCTTATTTTTAGGACACATGTTACTTAAAAATGTCAACTCGAGAGAAGCCTTCTAAAAAGAAGATGAGCCTTCTAATCTAGAAGAAACCTACTAACTAATAAGGGGCTTCTAAACTAAGAGGGGCTTTCTAAACTCTAAAGAGCCCACTAAACTAAGAGAGAGTTTCTAAGGAATCATAATAGAAGGAGCTTGCTAAAAAAATGCAAAGACAAGTAGCGGAGAATATTCATGCAGAAATAATATCAGAGAGTTTGCACATACCAAGCTCTTTTCCTAACATGCAAAATATATCTTCAGAGAGTAACTTGGTGAAGATGTCAACTACTTGATTCTCAGTATTAACATGCAAAAGATTAACAGTTTCTTCTAAAACATGATTTTTAGAAAGATTTATAACATTAGTATTATCACATAATATAGGAATATGAGAAAAATTTAGAGAAAAGTCCTACAATTAATGCTTTATCCATAAGATTTGAGCACAACAGCTGGCAGGTGCTATGTATTCTACTTCAGTCGTCGAAAGCGACGTGCGATTTTGCTTTTTGCCGGACCAAGATACTAGAAATCCTCCAAGAAATTGGCAGTGACCACTTGTGCTTTTTCGATCAACTTTATCACCTGCATAATCTGCATCAAAATAGCCCATTATGTCAAATAAATCAATTTTTGGATACCATAGTCCAAAATCCATAGTTTTGGGGAGATATCGAAAGATTCTTTTAACTGGTTGAAGGTGACTTTCTTTTAGATTTGATTGAAAGCGTGCACAAAGATACACACTAAGCATAATTTCTGGTCTTGAGCTTGTACGATATAGTTGTAATCCAATAATTTCTCTATACTTGTCTCATCTGTAGCTTTGCCCTCTTCGTCGTTTTCAAGTTTAGTTCTATTGTATAAAGGAGTACCCATCGGTTTGACATTCTCAAAATGATATTTCTTGATGAGTTTCTTTGTGTATTTGTCTTAGCTAATGAAGATTTCCTTTTCTGTTTGTCTAATTTGTAATCTGAGAAAGAATGATAATTCTCCCATTATGCTCATTTCAAACCCCCCCTTCATTCATACTGAGAATTCTTCACAAAAGGATAAATTAGTGGCACCAAATATTATGTCATCAACATATATTTGCATTATAAGTAAATCATTATCCTTTCTCTTAATAAATAATATTTTATCGACCTTTCCTCTTTCAAATTTAATCTCAAGCAAAAAGTTACTTAATCTCTCATACTATACTCAAGAAGCCTACTTTAAACCATATAGAGCTTTGCTTAACTTCATCACATAATTCGGATGGTTTTCATCTTCAAAACCTGGGGGTTGCTTAACAAATACTTTTTCGTTAATGTAACCATTTAGGAATGCACTTTTAACATCTACTGAGAACTACTTGAAGTTTCTATAGCATGCAAAGGCAAGGTAAATTCTAATGGATTCTAATTTAGCAACAGGTGTATGAGTTTCATCAAAATTAATACCTTCCTGTTGATTGTAACCTTAAGCTATAAGTCTAGCTTTGTTTCTTACCACCTTACCATTTTCGTCAAGTTTGTTTCAAAATATCCACCGAGTCCCAATGATTGACTTGTTTTGAGGACAAGGTACCGGAATTTAGACTTTTGTTTTATCAAATTGATTCAGTTTGTCTTTCATAACTGAAACCTAGTTTTCGTTAGTAAGGGCCTCTTCAACGGTTGTTGGTTCTATTTGTGAGATGAGAGCAACAAAGTTGTACTTGAACGATGATCTTATTCTTAGACTTTTAGAGGGATCTCCTAAAATATATTGATGGGTTTCAAAACCTCTCTATTTTCTCGGTATTTTTCGTTGTATAAGCTCCTGTTGAAACTTCAGAGGGGCCTTCTTGCTTTTGTAATTCTGAAAGTATTATAGGTATAGTTTGATTCTACGATGTATTTTTAGGTACCAATGGATGCTCTTCATCATTTGAGTCACTTGTTGTTGTTAAAGGTAGTACTTCATCAAATACCACATGTATCGATTCTTCTATCTTCTTTGTTCTTTTATTATATATTCTGAATCCTTTACTAGTGTTACTGTAGCCCAAAAAGATAGCTTCGTCTGATCTCACATCAAACTTTCCAAGGTTATCTTTTCCATTGTTTAGAACGAAACACTTGCAGCAAAATACACGAAAGTAAGCAACATTTGGTTTTCTTCCTTTCCACAATAGGTCTTATGAGGCATCTGTTGAGTATATAACAAGTGGTTGACACGACTTTTGCCCAGTAACCATGAGGTAAGCTATTTTTGCATAACATTGTTTTGGCCATATATATGAGAGCCCTATTCTTTCTCTCAACAACTTCATTTTGCTGAGGGGTTCTCAGGCATTAGAAGTTGTGAGTTATACCATTTTCGTTGTAGAAGTCTTCAAATTTTCTATTATCAAAATATCCTCTATGATCACTTCGAATTAATGTAATGCAGTACCCTTTTTCAGTTTGAACTTTCCTGCAAAACTTCTCAAAGACTTCAAAAGTATCATCTTTATTTGATAGAAAATAAACCCATGTAAATATGAAAAAATCATCTACTATAACGAAACTGTAATGTTTGCTACCAAAACTTTGAGTCCTCATTAAACCAAATAAATCCATGTGCACGAGTTCAAGTGGCTGGTTAGCAGTCACAATATTTTTAGGAAGGAAGCTTCTTCTGATTTGTTTTCCTTTTAAACAAGCTTCACAAACCTGATTGCTTTCAAATTTCAAATTCGGCAGTCCTCTTACTAACTCATGTTTCAACAATTTTGATAAAATGTTCATACTAGCATGTCCAAATCTTTTGTGCCAGATAAGTGAATCCTTTTGTATTGAGATAAAGCATTTGTCACTTTGAGAAGATATATCTTCCAATTGAGCACAACATATGTTCTGATTTCTAGGACCAACGAATAAAATATTATTATTAAGATTGCCAATTATTTCACAATGTGATGCATAGAAAGTAACTTTGTAACCTTTATCACATAATTGACTTACGCTAAGCAAATTATGATTCAATCTATCAACAAAAAGAACATTATCAATAGAAGCAGAGCTAGAATCGTCGATTTTACCAATTCCAGTTATCTTTGCCTTGTTTTTATCGACAAAGACAACATTACCTCCATCTTTCCTTTCAACATAGTTGAAATGTGATAGTTCACCTATCATATGTCTCGAATAGCCGCTATAAACTATCTATTGATTTTCCTTTGTCTCTGTTTTCAAACATATCTACTAAGTGTATTATCTTATCTTTGGTACCCAAATCTTTCTGGGTCCTTTCACGTTAGTAGTTTTACCTTTCGGTCTCTAAACATACATTTGAGATTTTTTTAATTTTCCAAAAGTAATAAGAGTGATTAATATGACCATGTCTACCCCAATAATTGCACAAAATAGATGAATGATAGTTGTTATGATTTTTGCTACTTACTAGGTTCCTGCCGTTTAGTTATCACTGCTGCTAGATTTAACAAAGAAGTTTTTGTATGGCCTTATATTATTATTTTCATTATATCCTATTCCGACCTTATTAAAGACACATTTACACCTCCCAAGTAATGCATCAAGATTGTTTCTTTCATTAATAAAATTAGCAAGATCTTTTTCAAGACAAACGATTTCTTAGCGCATTTTTCTTTTTCGAGTTTTAAAGCAGTGACTTTCTCTTCTAATTGTTTTACCTTAGTAAAATCATTTTCAAGTAATGAGTTTTCTAACTGAATTATTTTTTGTTCCAAGCATTCTTTTTCAGAAATTGTTTGTTTATTATCATTTTCAAGAGAAGTAACTTTAGACAACAAAACTTTGTTTTTCGATTATAATAATTTAATCTTATTCGTTAAAGATTCATCATTATTTTTTACTTCTCAACATTTTTGAAATACTGCACTATTAATTTTTTACTGATCATATAAGTCATGATATGCATCTCTCAATTCATCAATTTCAATATCAGAGTTAAATAATATACCTCATCATCTCCTGATTCAGCCATAAAGCAAACATTGCTGATTTCCTCTAGCTCTTCTTCATCAAAGTTATCAAAATCCTCTTCTGACCAAGTTGCAGTCATAGCATGCTTTTTGGGTTTTCTATTTTCTGTCTTGTCCTTTTGAAGAAGAGGAGATTTGTTTTTGTGCCTCCAGGTTTCTTGCAGAGATAACATATGATTTGATTATTTTGTGTATTATTATTGTCATCGTTGCCTTTTGATAGGAACCTGTTGTTTCCGATTTTCTTGTTTCCTTATCTTTTCTTCATGAGCTTCTTTTGTAGAAGCAGGCATATTTTCTGATCATGAAGTTAAATTCGTCATCGTCATCTATTTGCAACTCAGTATCACTTTCATCATCATTTGATGGATTTGATTCATCAACTGCTTTTAGTATCATTCCTCTTCTATATGAGGATCCTTCATCTCGCCTGAGCTCGACTTCGTGAATCATTAAGTTTCCTCTTAACTAGTCAAGTAAGATTGTATCGAGATCTTTTGTGGTTTCCAAAGCTGTCACTTTAGGTCTCCATTCATTTGGTAATGATCTTAGAAGTTTTGTTACCAACTCATCATTTGAATATATCTTGCCCAAGTTTTTCAAGGCAGTGATGACGTTGTTGAAACGTCCGAAGAATTTGTCAATTGTTTCTCCTTATTTCGTACAAATAGTCTCATATTGATGCACTAAAATACTTATTCTTTGTTTCTTTACCTCATTCATTCCTTCGAAAGTAACTTGAAGCTTGTCTCACATTTCTTTTGCTATAGAACAATAGGATATCTTTTCGTACTCTTTTGAGATAGTGCACAGATCAGATGATGTTTTACTTTGACATTTAGTTATGCATTTCTTCTAGCGACATCATTCCACACTTTTACGTTGCTAGTAGTAGGAGGTATAGTTCTAGCTTTGATAGCTTGCTAGATTTCGATATCCACTGATTGAAGATAGATGGTCATTCTCTCTTTCCAATAGGAGTAGTTATTTCCATTGAAGTAAGGAGGCCTTGAGATGAATTGTTCTTCAAGGCTTCTTAAGTTGTTTGCCATGATCTATCACGTGCTGTAAAACACAATAAATTTAAAACTTCGCTCTGATACCAAATGATAAAGCAAACACACCAAGAGGGAGTGAATTGTGTATAAAAAAATTTTGCAAGTTCTTTCAATTCGTATAATAAACATATCCTAGTTAACAAATAAGAACAATAAGAGCCTGCAAACGATAAAGCCTTTTAAACGACAGGGGCCTGTTAGGCGATAGAAGTCTTTTAAGGATAGGACTCTGCTTAAATAAAAGGAGCCTACTGAATGATAACTCCTTTTAAAACAATTTAAAACTATAAGGTGCCTGTTAAAATTAAAGGGAACTTCTTGCAAGTTGAAAATAGAGAGAGCCTCTTATAAAAATGAAGGAGCATATTTCTAAAAAGAACATATACACAATTAATATGATGCGAAAATTTAAAAGTTAAAGAGAGAGAGAATAATGATGCAATCAATTTATACCGGTTCAGCTTTCAACCCAAGCCTATGTCCAGTTTCTAAGTATCCAACTTAAGTATTTCATTATAAGAATTCGAGTATTAAATTTGACGAGCTTCTTTAAGCTCACAAGTACATTTTTCAAGATTTTTCAACCTTCCGCACTTGAAGTGTATAATATGCTTCTAAAAACTCAAAGAAAAATAAAATGTAAAATTAAAAGTAAGTTCTCAAATAACAATTTCTCTCTTGATAGAGTGATTTCACTTTCTAAATCACAATAAGAATGATATGACTCTCAAGAAGATAGATGCTGCTCAAATGTTTCAAAAATCTGTATATAATCGTTGCTTCACAAGTGTTGTTGTTGTTCTTTAAATAGTCAATTTCTTCAACTAGTCGTTGTTTCATCTTAATTCTGAGTTGACTTTGGATTTTCAATATCATCTCTATTGGAACAAAAATTTTCGAAGCTAATTGTTCAAAAGGATAAGATCCTCTTGGATGTTAATAAGGAAAGTTTAATAAGAAGATTCCTGCAAGAAATGAAGTATTTTTCTTTTGATTTTATTTCCTTAAAAAATACCGCTATCTATACAAGGAAATAAATCCAATTTGAATTTTGAAATATTATATAGTTATCATCAAAATTGTTAAATATAAACCTTGAGTTAACACACGAGGATAACAAAATTCAAGGTAGGTGACGTTATTATACTAGATGAATTGAAAAAGGCTTTTTTCAATATTTCACTGTTAAGTCTCAAAAGAGCCGCATCATGAGTTTCCAACCTAAATACTAGTTAAGTAGTTTATAGAACAAATTTTCATAAAAGGGCAAAGATAAACAAAGATTAACTGTAGTTTATATTTCATATATGCTAGTTGAGACATAACTCATTCTTCTCTTTTTGGGCGACAATTCTCAAAGCCTACTTTTTAGAAATCTAAACTAATTCCATTTAACTTAGAACTTAAATAGGATCTATAGTCCAAGACTTTTTGATACACGAGATCCTCGTGAAGAAGCAAGTATATAATGTGCTTATCTTTTTGTATGACTGATGCTTATGTTATTCAAGAAATTCTTGAGTGAACCACCTAACATTGTTGATATGAGGGAAAAAAAACATATTGGAGTTTCAACTCTTTTAGGTATAGAATTATTTCATTTATAAATTTTTATTATCTCAGTTTTACAAATAGATCCATTTATATTGAACTAATTCTCTCCCAACCTATAACTAATATAAATTTATTTGAGTCACTTCATAAATTACTATTTGACTGACTCAAATTCATAAATTTTTGTTTATTGAAATTTATTAACCTTGAACTAGTATATAATCATGACATTACTTCGCAACCTAAAATTTCTTTCCTATTTGAAATTACTTGTGAATTTTTATCAGGAGTAATATATATTGTCCCAGATGGTATTCATGCAAGTGGTGCTTTTACCTCCACTTGCAGGTTGAAGCTATTTTTCTCCATTTGTGTCTCCAAAATTTACATGTGATCATCATTTGTGTGTCAAAACTTAAAAAAGAAAAAGTTGGTATTACTTTTCGTTTCCTTTTTGACGATTCTAAAGCTCTATATTGGGTGTTACACTTGCATACAAATGAGAAAGATGCTCATTTATGGACTCTTCTCTTGAAAGTTTTTCTGAAGTGAATCTATCAACTTTGACAAGAACAACAAACTATACAGTAGGACATAAGTAATGATGTTCCTTCTAAGTCATGATTATAAAAAAATAAATGTTCAAAAAGCATGACTTGTGTGGTCCTTTACTTGGTGAGAACCAATCAATAGCGACCTAATGATTACTTCCTGTGGCATTTACCAACTCCTTTTCTCTTTTCATTGCAGCTAGTGGATTCAAGTCATTTCCTCTTCTCTCATTAGATACTGTTTTACAGTTCCAGATGGATTCCTGAATCCAAATTTATGGTTATGGCAGCTTGCAGCTTGCAGCTTGCAGCATGTTCATTGATTCATTGAGAATGCTGAAGGGCTTAACTCAAATGGGTTTTGAAGAAATCTTGCTGCTAAGTGTTAAAAGATCACAAACTTTCATTACACTTGGCAGATCCCAAGCTCCTTCCATTAAAAGATGGAACTTCCTTCCCTAATCTTGGAAGTTCTTGTCTCATTGATGATCTCAAACTAAATGGTATTGATATGTAAAAATTGGGAAATTGTTTATGCTGTTGAAAGATTTGTATGGGTTCCGTAATGGACATAGTGTCTTATTTATAATGTAGACATGTTGTTTCAATCATTTCCTGAAACCTGACAGAATAAGAATCATACTACACTAAGTGAACTCAAACAGAAAAATGGAAATAACCTGAAAGAGTGGATATTGTGGTATAAAAAGAAAGTACCAACAGCCTGGAAACACAGAATAAAACCCCCTTTCGTGCATTATACAACAGGATTTTCAATGTCCACTGATGCCTGTTTCTGTTCTCTTAGATTGTGAAAACAAAGTCTCAGATCAAAATTTGCTGTGATTGTGAGCTCTCATCCATTGCTTAGCAAGAGCAACTAGTTGTCCTCCATTTTTTCTTCTAACCTCAACTGCTACTAATGTTAATCTTCCTTCCTCTCCTGTAACCTTTGCCTCTATCTCCACTTCTTCCTGACACACATGAAAATAACTTTTCCAGACACTTGGCACAGAAACTTATATTAAAAGTACAAAATGGTTTGCGTTCTTGAGAGGTATTATAGATAGATGCACAGAAAATGCAGTATCTGGAAATGCATATACATGGAAAATTATGAGCTAAAGCTCTAACAAAATACATTTTCTCTAAAGGATAATGCAGAATTATGACAACTTAGCCTAAAAATTGAAAGAAAATGATTAACCACTTTTTATTTAAGCTTACAGAGAAAGTTACAAGCCTTTAAGTCCTTCCAAATACTCTAAAAATATAAAGATGACAAATTAAAGGCCTAATAAAACATGAAAACAGAATCCTAGAAAGAGTAAAAATCTATGATAGCCCGAAACAGTAAAGAACTGATAGAATTTTAATTCGAGAATCAGCTTACGGTGATGGAGTTTGTTACAAACCCATTAGAATAGACTCAAATCAGTATTTTTTAAAATATTATAATCTCCAAAACTCAACACTAGCAAAAAGTTGTGGATCGGTAAACTTGACCTATTTTTCAAGAACAAAAGTTCATGTTCGTTTAGATTTTTGTTGATTCAGACAATGTATAAACTCAAGGCTCATCGTGTCCGCACTAAGAATCCATCGTTTTTTTTTTCATTTAAATCCTGTTTAAAAGCTCAAATAACTGGAGTTCTTATAAATTACATGTTCTAAGTTCAAATGCTTCTGCCAAATTCTATCTTTCAAAGGAAGCATCTTTCAAGAACTGCCAATTACTTTTCTTGGGTCAAAATTCTGAAACAGAATATCATTGGCTACCATGGAGTTCTATCTTGTGACAGGGTTCTCAAACAGATTCCTAGCTTTCCATGACAAAACTATTAGGAATGACAATGAACCGGCCCTATTCCTGTTTCGGTTCAACTTGGGCCTGGTACATATTGAACCAAACAAAATTTTTTTTTTCAGAGAATTGAGTTGGAAGTTTGATCAACTCAGAATTAGCCAGCTGATTATTATTGACAAAAATGTCTTGGCCCCTTCTCCGAGTTAAACATTGGCTAACAAACATTGAAATTTGTCAATGTGATGGCAAATGTTGTTGGCATACTTTTCTGGCAGTGGCAGACTTTTCTAGCCATGCTTGGCCAAAAGTCATCAAGCATGTTTCTGGCATGATTTTTTTCTTGCGTGAAGATTGCAGAGAGGTTGGAAAATTTGACAAAATTCCTTGGACAAAAGCTCAAACATTTACACTATAAATAGAGGAGTTTGTTGAAGCTTCATCAGTACCATTCCTTCTTAATTCAATCATTGCATTTGCATTCCATTTTTCTTTCACAAAAAGCTTCTATTTATTTGGAAGAAGTAGTTGAAAAGCTTTTGTACCATCTTTTATACTTTATACATTCTTCACATTTTAGTGAATTTGGCTCACCCTCCAACCGTGGATGTAGGTCACATTAACTGAACAATTTTATTTTTCGTTACTCTATTATAGGCTATTATATATAACCAGATTTGGATCCATGGTATTTTACATAACAAATTGGTATCAGAGCTTTAGTCATGTTTGTCTCTAATTTACCTTATGCTTTGTGGTTGCCACTAATGTGGATCCTCCACATCAGAAAGTAGGTTAGATTGCCAGTCTAAATGGGATCCACTACTTCAGTATTACTTGTGGGGCCTACCATCCTGTTTTGTTTGTAGAAGCTTATTACCTCGGTTTTATTTGTAAGGTCCATTGCTCAGTTTTGTTGTTGGGGCCCACTGTCCCATTTTCACTTATGGGACCCATTGTCTTAGTTTTGTTTGCAAGACCCACTTGTCAAAAAATAGTGAGCATTTTAATTTTTTTTAGCCACCATAGTGGTAACGAAGACTTCAATTGAAAAGTTTGGCAGGAGTATTAATCTCGGTATGTGACAACTCAAGATGGAAGCTATTCTCATATAGGATAGGTGTGAGATGACACTTGATGGAGTGGAGAAAAAGACAACAGATATAGCATCAGATAAATTCACAAATCTAGATAAAAAAGACTAGATCAGCCAGCATATTGAATCTCTCCAACGAGATTTTGCAAGAAGTTGTCGGTGAAATTACAACCAAAGGTATATGGGAGAAGTTGAAAGTCATGTACATGAAGAAGATGGTGGAAAATCAATTTTATTTGAAACAAAAGTTGTACATGTTGAGGATGACAAAAGGTACATCTATTCTTTCACATCTGGATAAATTTGATTATCTTATTTTAGATTTGAATAATGTAGATGTGAATATTGAGGATGAAGATCAAGTCATATTACTGTTATGTTCCCTTCTTCAATCCTTTAAATATTTTCATGATACTATGATTTATGGGAAAGAGTCAATCTCATATTATAGTATTAAGTCTGCATTAAAGTCAAAAGAGTAGATTGATAGGGACATCACTGGGGAGACTAGTGGAAGTTAGGCACATGGACTATTTGTACAAGGTAGATCTAAAAATAGAGATTTTGAGAAGGGTAGATCCAAAGGCAGGTCTAAATCTAGACACAAAAATAAAAATTGCAATTATTGCAAGAAAAAGGGGCACATAAAGGTTGACTGTTATAAATTGAAAAATAGGAAGAATAACAACAATACTGCCTAGGCTAGTGTAATAGAAGATGAGAATGAGAGAATTATTTTTGTAACCACAGAAGATAAAGTTAGGTCTAATAAGGAGTGAATTTTAGATTCAGGTTGTTCTTACCATATGAGTCCCAACAGGGAGTGTTTTTCCACTTATGAGTCATTGGATGGTGGAATTGTTTTGATGGGTAATAAACTGTAAAGTTATTGGTAAAGATACAATGTGGATCAAAATGTATGATGATATCATTAGAACACTCACTGACGTTAGACATGTTCCTGA
Organism: Erythroxylum echinodendron; assembly: GCA_027575705.1. Lineage (NCBI taxonomy): Eukaryota > Viridiplantae > Streptophyta > Magnoliopsida > Malpighiales > Erythroxylaceae > Erythroxylum > Erythroxylum echinodendron. Next base: position 2,851,525 of record JANZXR010000005.1, on the reverse strand, counting down.
TTTGAAGAAAAATCTCATCTCTTTGGGCACTCTTGATTCTCAAGGGTGTAGATTCTCAGCTGAAGGTGGAGTTTTAAAAATTTCAAGAGGTGCTCTTGCATTGTTGAAAATTTGCACGTCTGGTAATTTATATATTTTGCAGGGATCTACTGTGACAGGTATTGCGACAATCTCTACGTCCTCAAATGCCAACATTACCAAATTGTGGCACATGTGTTTGGGACACATGGGTGAGAAAGGCTTAATGTTGTTAAGCAAGAGAGGCCTACTTTGTGGTCAAAGTACTGGTAAGATGGACTTTTATGAGCATTGTATTTTTTGGAAGCAGAAACAAGTTAGTTTCAGTTCTTCAGTTGTCTATAAAACAAAAGCTACTTTGGATTATATTCATTCTTATCTTTGGGAGCCCTCTCGTGTTCCTTCTAAAAGTGATGCCCAGTATATGTTGACTTTTATTGATGATTATTCAAAAAAGTTTGGGTGCATTTCTTGAAACATAAAAATAATGTTTTCTTAACCTTTAAGCAAAGGAAAGTTTTGATTAAAAACCAGATCAGGAAATATATCAAGAGGTTGTGGATAGATAATGTTTTGAAATTTTGTGGAGGTAAATTCAATGAATTCTGCAAAAATGAAGGAAGTGCTTGACATCACACTGTGAGAATGACTCCGCAACAAAATGGAATCGCCGAGCACATGAATCGGACTCTTTTGGAAAGGGCTTGGTGTATGATCTCAAATACAGGTTTGACACTTGATTTTTGGGTAGAAGCCATTACTGCGGCTTTCTACATCATCAATCACTCTCCTTGTGCTCCTCTTGATTTCAAGACTCTCGAAGAAGTTTGGTCAAGTACTCCTACTGATTACTCTAATTTAAGAATATTTTGATGTCCAACATATATGCATGTAAATAAGGGAAAGTTAGAGCCTAAGGCTAAGAAATGTTTTTTCCTCGGTTATGTTTCAGGGGTGAAAGGATATCATTTATGGTGTCCTGATCCCAAGTCACCTAAATTTGTAATTAGTAGGGATATATATTCGATGAGTCCATTATGCTCGTCTCCTGCAACTTCAAAACCTTCAGGTTGTTTTATATAAATTTGCTCATCTAATTCGTCATGTAAGAATGTTGTCTTAACGTCAAGCTATTCTAATTCCAAGTCAAACATGGCAACCATTGCAAGTAATACACGTATAGAGCTATGTTTCACAACCGGAGAGAAAACATCATTAAAATTAACACATTTTACCTAATTATAGCCCTTTGCAACCAAACGTGCCTTATATCTTACATTTTCAACACCTGAGGTACCTTCTTTTCTTTTGAAGACCCATTTGCAACAACTAATTTTCTTACCCTTTGGTGGCTTCACCAGAACCCGAGGACTTTTATTGTGCAGAGATTCCATTTCTTCGTTCATAGCTACCACCCACTTATCTGCTTTAACACTTGAAACTATCTCTGTATATGTGAAAGGTTCATCATCTCCACCTATTTCCTGTGCCATTGATAAAGCATAGGTAACAAAATCTATATAACTTTGTGGTGGTCTAATATCCTTTCTTGTTTTATCTCTGGCTATGGAATATTCTTCTTCTACTGGTTCATCTTCAACATGATCAAGATCTGGTTCATCAACTTGATCTATCTGATGTGTAGAAGACATCTGTGAAAGACCTAAACTGCCAATCTCTAACTCCACCTGCTTCTGTGTACTATCTTCTTTTTCAAAATTACAAGGATTACAAGACTTATTTCTATGATACAACATAGAGGACTTATCAAATGTAAAATCCTTACTAATTACAAATTTAGGTGACTTGGGATCAGGACACTACAATCGATATCCTTTCCCCCTGAAGCATAACCAAGAAAAATTCATTTCTTGGCCGCTCTAACTTTCCCTCATTTACATGCATATATGCTAGACATCTAAATATTTTTATATTAGAGTAATTAGTAGTACATGACCAAACTTCTTCGAGGATCTTGAAATCAAGAGGAGCAAAAGGAGAGTGGTTGATGATGTAGCAAGCCGTAGTAATGGCTTCTACCCAAAAATCAAGTGTCGACCTTATATTAGAGACCTTACACCAAGCTTTTTCCAAAAGAGTTCGGTTTATGACCTCAGCGACTCCATTTTATTGCGGAGTCATTCTAATGCCGAGCGATTTCTTTATTTTTGTATAATTCATTGAATTCACCTCTACAAAATTCCAAACCATTATCTGTCTGTAGCCTCTTGATATGTTTTCCCCTCTGGTTTTTATTCAAAACTTTCAATTGCTTAAAGGTTAATAAAACATCATTCCTATGTTTCAAGAAATACACCCAAATTTTCCTCGAATAATTATCAATAAAAGTCAAACCACTCAAGGTGTATGGGAAAATGTTCCTAGCTTTGTTTTGTGTTGGCTCTGATAGAGTCGGTAAAGCTGAATACACCTGCGTATCCCTTGAAGTTTTCTACTTCTCGCTTAGTAACTTACTATTACCCGTAGGTTACTTGAAAACAACCTTTGCATCTTTGCCTAGGGGGGAAATATTTGATTCAGGTTAAAAGGGAGTAAGAAAAGAGTCTCATAAGAACTATGGAAAATCTAATAGATCCAATTCATTTATCGTTTAGTTTGTCTTTAGCTAGTTTATTTAGAAGTGTGAAGCGTGTTTTATCCAAAAAAATAGAAAATCTTGTTGAAATTACTCATGTGCCTATAGAAAATCGTGTTTGTGAGTCTTTTTTACCTTTGTTAAGTCCTTACAGCATATATTCTTGTGACCTTGTGACCGTTCTTGGACGAGAAGTATTAGGAGTGTGCTATCTACTAATAGACCTCGTGTGAAGAAAATCATCCAAAGTTTCAAAATAGAACAATGTGGTCTCAGATCTACAACAGCAGAACAATATGTAAAGCTTGAAATCCTTAAGGCGCTGATCACCTTATGGAGGGAGCAGAGTCATACACATCTTCATGTTGGAGCTATACGACTTGTTCTTACCTTACATAGAAGAAAAGGTATTCTTGTGACAGCCAAGATATCTCTCTTGGACACTACCTACACAAAATACCAAAATACTTTTATTGGTACCCGGTCGACTACTCTTGATAAAGGGAGTGTAATCTTGACTATAGCATCTGATTTCAACATCAGGTTGGATGATCCTACGTTATCTGAACGTCTATAAGTTTAGATCCAGATCACTGGAGCAGATTAAGATCTTACAGCCATCATAGCTACTCTTCATCACCAGATGATCTATCGTCTACAGAATCATGTGTTGGACATAAACTTTTCTAACTCTACTTCGGATGCTCTTTATATGGTTGTTGATGTTGCCAATAATCAGACAACAATCATTCAGATCCTGAAGCAGTTACCTGCACAGGAGCTTGAAAAGTTGATGCCTATGGAATGGATTATCAACTACCATAAGGTATTCCACACACCTTATCGACACTCTTATCACACTACAACTCCTCCGATTCTGAAGATACTGAGAGATGGCTCAGTCAAATCCATCTACACCAGACTTAGCGACGACACGCCTGGTCCTTCTACATTAAGCTCAATCCTGATGATTTAGCCCATTGAACCTCAAAATCAACCAGATCTATCAACTGGGACTACAAACCTTAAGATCTAGCCTGTATTCTCTCATACGGAAGGTAAAGACGGTCCTCCTATTCACTATTTCAAATCTAATGGAGATCCAGTTTACATAAGTCATCATTGTGGACACTTTGCATGGGATGTCGACCTATCCATGTGCAAACTGTGAGATCTATATCAATCCAGAGATAGACACAGATGACGATGATCCAAGATATCAACAGAGAAGGAAGAAGAAATCAAAGCCCAAATCTAGGTGGTTGCCTTCTCGTGTCTATCCTTCTTTTAGTGAGGATCCAAAACAAGACGATCATAATGGTCTATCTATCATAGAAAGATCCAGACCAAAGTCTCTTAAGGAGATGCTCAGGTCGTCTATGTTTATAAAGTCAGATGCCTGCAGATCTACTGGTGGATCGTGCAGAATAAAGCTAGCAATTCCTTTTACTACTCCTACTCCTGTACCTTGCATGATGGTATTACCAGATGAGGATAACTTTCCTCAATTATCCAGGAGTACTAATGAATCACAGCGGGTTATTTTCAACCCATATGTCAGAGCATCAAGAATTATTTCACAAGGAACTCCAATGTCTAAGCCTAGTGATGAAGTGTTAAACTGGATGGAATTAGTTAAAAAAATACAACTACTCATCGAAAAGTCAATTATGTTGCGAAATAGATACAAACGGTGTGTCGTTCGTACAAAGTTCAGAATTAGCTTCTTGATGCTGAACTCAAACAATACATCTCAACCCAGTACATGGGGCCAGAATTTGACTTGAAAGTTTGGAAGATACAAGAGATACAAAGGACTGTATATCAAATGGAAGCATACATGCATGCTTCTCAGTCTCAACAGATATATGACTCATCTTCTTCAGAGTTCTCAACTCTTCAGCCATCATATCCTTCACTTATGTATCAACGGTATCCAGAAGAAGCTGACTATTCAAAGGTATTCAAGTTCAACTATCCTTTGATTAAATAATATGTACATCCTCAGAAAACTCAGGAAAAACCACGACGATCAAAACCAAAGCCAACATCTGATCTTATGCCTAAACCTAGAGTTTCTGATCAATCTTCAAAGGTTCTAGAAGTATCATCTTCTTATATACCTTCTGAGCTAGAAGAACAATGGAGAAAGCCATTAAGGATTCAAACTCCTCCATAATCTCCGCCACCAGCACCAATACAACCTTCCACCTCTTTTCTTGGGAAGGACAAAGCTAAGCAGACAAAGTATATAGCTACTCTGACATCTAAATCTCTTGTAGATAATTCCAGTTCTCTTTTGGAGAAAACTGATGAGGAAAGCAATACATCTGAAGTCTCTGCAACACCATCTAGTTGTTCAGATGAACAAAATTTCATCGCTTGAGACGAACAACCATCAGAGTTATCACATGAACCAGTCAGTTCACCATCAACTGATTCCTCGGCTAATCTTGCTATTCTTTTAGAATTATCAAATGTTCTGATGACTATGCCTCAATATACTGAAAAACCAGAAATCAGTGAAGCTGAATCCACAGGTACTGAACCTTTCAAACTTGAACATGCACCTCAAGAAATACCAGCTACGGCAGCACGACAGCTGCACAACTGACTGCACAACAGCATATAGCCAAGCCTACTTCAGGACCTTGGTTCACTTTTGATGATCTACCTCCAAAGAAATGGCGAGATAGACTTCATGAATTTGGTGCTTGGATTGATCTACAAATGACTAGACCTAATTATCCTCTCTCGGATATTTTGTCTTAATTTACATTCATATTTACTAGTACTTTGCAAGAATGGTGGCAAAGTGTTAGTGAGTATCAACGACTTCAGTATATACAAGTAACAACTGCTAAAGCACTACTTGGCATAATTCATAAAGAATTTATTGGTGACTTCCAGTTAATTGACAAGCAAATCTGTCGAGAATATTTCAAGATGAAATATTGTTCACTTGATAAGAGAGATCTTCAAAAGCATTTTAAGCACATGATGAAAAGGTATTATCTCTTAAATGGATGGAATGATGTTACGATATACTTTTATCTCATCCCTTCTAGATGAAATACAAACAGAACTGTAACGGACCATAACTTCTCCTCAGAGAGACATGGTTACAATATCTCTTAGAGAAATCTATCAGCTTTATATAGCTTCTCTTGACAAGTTATGTGATCAGCATACTTTGTTCAAGAATATCCTCAAAGGAGGTCCAATTCTGAAGAAGGCATGTAAACAGCCTCATCTCCAGATTAAGTGCAAAGATAAACAGACATGTAAGTGTCATAGCAGCAGGAAAGCTCATCAATCTTAAGTCTACTATAAAAGAAGAAAGTTTCACAGAAAGAAGGAAGGCAAGAAGCCTTGGAAGCAGAACTTTAAACAGAAGAACATAAGCAAAAAGTACAGACGTATGAGGTCCTTCAAAAAGGCATCACATCGATGCAAACAAAAGTCTCGATGTTTTGTCTATGGAAGCAAGGAACATTTCGCGAATAACTGTCCTAAAGCAACCAGGAAAGATGCCAAGTTCCTGGAGAAACTTGAAAAATTTTTGCCTATTCATCATCAAAGTCACATTGAAGAACTATTAGAGGAGCAATCTAGTGAGGACAGTGAAACACAGTTTGCTGTTTCTGTATCAATAGATGAAGAAGTATCATCACAATTATCTTCCTCTATCAGTGATGATTTCTTGTACATGTTATAGCAGACATGTATGAAGATAGATCGCACTCCAGTTCGACGACCTTATGTCCAGATCCAGATATTTCAGTAAGATAAATATGATCGACCCATTAAAGTCATTGAGTTTATGGATACTGGTTCCAGTCGTATGATCATGAAGCCCAATATCCTACCAGCAGAAGCATGGATATCTCATGAAGAATATTTCACTGCAGCTGATGGGAATTCTTTCAAAATTGGGTTACAAACAAGAAGCATAATTGACATTTGCTTCTTTCCTCATTATACAGTTTGAATTAAAGTACTTAGAAGCAAGCTACCAGGCCTGGATCTTCTGATTGGCATGGATGTTTATTGCAAAGACAAACATCTACAGATCTTACCCACAGGCCTCATGTATCGAAACCTTTTGAGTCCCTACACTGATATAAAAAAACATAATTGAAATTACTTAGGTTCCTACATGTTACACTGGACTTCGAGATAAACTGTTGAGCTATTGTCCAGAGTCTCATGCACAGTTTACTCATCCAAATCCTCAGTTGAAAAACTCAAACTTTTTCATCCAGGAATGAATCCTGATGACTTGAAGCTAGCACAAGATGAGTGTGTTGTTCTATTGCAGCAAGGATTGATCGAGCCCGCAAAGTTGGATTGGGTTTGCCAAGCGTTCTATGTCAATAAACGTTCAGAGTAGAAATGGGAAAAGAAAACGTCTAATGATAGACTACAAGCCTCTGAATGCATTCCTACAAGATGATAAGTTTCCTCTGCTTAAAATTAGTACACATATACTATTTCTCAAGGAAGCTGCTATCTTCTCAAAGTTCGATCTTAAAGCAGGATTTTGGCAATTAGGTATTCACCCTGAAGAACGTTATAAGACTGCATTCTGCATTCCCAGTGCTCAGTACCAATAGACCGTGATGCCCTTTGGACTCAAAGTTGGTCTATCACTGTTTCGAAAGGCCATCACAAAAATCTATAAGCCTATCCTCAACAGTGCTTTGATCTACATTGATGATATTTTACTGTTCATAAAGACATGAGGAATATCAGGCCCTTCTTCAACAGTTTTTGGACCTTACACAGTAGTATGGTATAATGCTTTTGGCCTCAAAAAGCACTATTGGTATAACAGAAATAGAATTTCTTGGGATGTAATTCAAGGATGAATTCTATCAGCCAAGCCCACATATTGCACAATAATTATTGCAATTTCCTGATGAAAATCTTACTGTGAAGCATATTTAACAGTTCCTTGGATTTGTCAATTATATTAGAAATTTCATACCACATGTAGCAGCCTATACATCAAGCTTATCTAAACTCTTACGTAAGAATCTACCAACATGAGGAAAAGAACAGACTACAACTGATTAGCATCTTAAAAAGATTTGTAGGGATCCTCCACCTTTAAAGATTCCTAAGAAAGGACAACGAATCCTACAAACTGATGGTAGTGATGAACATTAGGGAGCAGTCCTCCTTGAAGAAATCAATAACCAACGCTATTATTGTGGACATGCTAGTGGGTCTTTCAGCTAATCTGAATGCAACTATCATATCTTATATAAGGAGATTCTTGCAGTAAAAAGAGGTATAGAATAATTCGCTATTCACCTCACTCCTTTTCATTTCGTCATTGAAATTGATAATACATCTTTCCCCAAAATACTTGAGCAAACTGGCAAAAAGATTCCAAGTAGTCAACTTTTACGCTGGCAAGAGTGGTTCTCTTCCTATAAATTCAATGTCAAACATTTGAAAGGTCATCAAAATATTATCGCAGAATATCTGTCCAGACCTTCTAAGCCACGCTTATTTTTCTCCTCTACTCTTAAACTTCCCATTCCATTGTTTTG